>WEIV01013795.1:48391-65340 GCA_013390005.1 Calyptomena viridis
AATGAATTATCAGTCCACCTTTTATGTGGGATAAAACTCTTAGGATTTTTTTCTTATCTCAAATGCATCTAGAGCAAAAGAGAGCTGTTAAATATTTCATCTTACAGAGTTCATCTGTCAAAAATGTGATATTGCTAATAGGTCTTCACACAACTGACTGAATTCTTCACATAACATTTCTGAGAGTCAGTACCACCTGTTTCTGTATGTGTATGGGGATGATTTCCTTCTAAAAATGAAGGAACCATTTTCTAGACAGAATATGAAACAAGAACATACAGAATTACCACAGCAATGTGGCAATATACCTTCGCCTTTATTTTGAAATCTCTCACTCCTACTACTTCTTCAGTGTGCCCATTTTAACTGTATTAATATTTTCATGGCAGAAAAAAAAAGTATAAAGCTCAAAAAATCCCTATGTTTTTCCTCTAGCTCATTCTTTCAAATTCAGTTAATATTTTCACACTTGACTGATAGGCATTTGGATTGAACGTTTTTTTAGTACTTCTTTAAAAGGGTTCAGTTGTGGCAAATGTGGCATAAGGTGAGTACTATCCAAAACAGGAAAAATGGTCCAGTCCTTAATTACATTCTTATTAGAAGATTCAAAGAGAATAAAACAACAGGAGAAAAAAAAGATCTCATTACTATCTTTTTAAGTGGATGTTTCCAATGTCAATAAGATTTTCTTGTTAGAGCAAATTCTAAGAATCTTACACTGCTGTATAAGCAGAACTGTACCATATCATTGCACCCAAGATGTTTCTGTTCAGTAAATAGGATAATAAATTGAAGCTTCAGGATTTCAAACCATAATTCCAATAGAAATATTAGGGGATGAGGGTTGTTGACACTCCTCAATCTTATAAAATACTCAATCTTATAAAATAATTTCCATGATAGCCTTTATTATGAGTCAATTCTCTATCAGTGTAAAGGCTGAGAATGAAATTCTTTGTGTTGATGTTCTGCCTGAGGCTGAAGAGAAGATATTCTTTTATTCTGGAAATAAATCATGCATGTAAGTCCTGACAATAAGATGATGAGAAATATGTGCATAACTAACTATACCAACTTTGGAAATAAATAATATAGTAGTTACTTTTTCTTTGCTCTCTCAGTGCTGCTTTGCTTTGATACTGGCACTTAAAATGTCATAAAAGGTGCCAATTGTTGTAGATATGCTTTTTGATGGCCCAGTGAAAAACTACACAAAGTTAATTTTGAAAAGAATCTCAGTTTGTGCATAATCCATGGATATTACATCGAGTACAGTGGGTAAAATTTCTGCTTTTTTTTCCACGGAATATGCTTTAACCTCTCATGGGACTTTATTCTAATTAGGTGACTACATGTCTTATACCTGCTAAACAATAGAGTATGGATGAACTGATCTGCAAGGTTAAGCCAGAGACCCTGGTCTCTATTGATGTCAAAAATCTACTAGCAGTGACACATATAGTAGTAATCATAAGGATTCTAGTGGTGCTGATCATACTGATGAGTGAGATAGATGTCGGTATGATTGAATGACTGTGTTTTGGTTGTTCTTTAAGGATTTGGGATATCTCACACAATATTTAAAGAAAATAGTCTTCAAAGACAAGCATCAGAACCAGAAAGTCTCAACACATCAGGGTCCTGTGTGAACAGATGGTCCTTAACTGCCCTGAACAGTCTCTCCTGGAGTATCCATGCACACATACTCTGCATGTTGCCCTATTCAAGTTCACACTTGAGTCTTGTTTGCTTGCCTAAACTATGCCCTAAGTGTACTTGTCTCCAGTCCTCTCTCTGGCCTTATTTCCTGATGGACCTTGAACACACTTGTAGGTAGCTAGTCTCCAGCACTGTATCCTGCATAGACCTTGGTCCTATGTTGCAGCCTTGCCTCCACTCTTGTCTCCAGCTTTTTCTCTTGCTATCCATGTGGTCACTTGTGTTTTCCAGCTCAGCCCCACTTATGCAACAAATCTCTTCTTGATGTTCCCTGAAAAAAAAAAATCAGAGATTCTTTTTGCGTTTTCTTGGGGGTGGTCCTGGGCAGGGCTAAGAGATGGGCTCAATGATCCTTGTGTGTCTCCTCCAAATCAGTATATTCTGTGATTACACCTTAGCCAAGAATAATTACACCCAGTTTTTCACAGCAGAGTCACTTTATTTGAATCACCTCCTCGAAGTGCTCTGAACATTTGTCCAAATCGAAATATCCTTATACATGAAGTCTATTTTCCCATTCTTTTCTTCTTTCTCCTTTTCTGTCCCTCTGTTTTCCCAGTCAAATCTAGCCTTAATCTGCTTCCAGACAGATCTCTCCCAAAACCCATATCCCAGTCTCTAGCATCACAGAATCATTGAAGTTGGAAAGGGACACTGAGGATGTCTTTGTTATTCTTTGACTTTACACAGTCATGTTTTGATTACTTCCAGCCATGAAGATTCCACAATCTCTGGGCAATTCCTAGGTCTAAATGGAATATGATGTATTTTAAACTGTGTCTATTGTCTCTTGCCCTTTAAATGGAATCACTGAGAAGAGTCTGTCTCCATTTTCTTTACTCTCATCAAATACTCATACACATTAAGAAGATTTCCAAAGACTTTTTTTCTTAAATCTTGTACTTTTTTTGAAGCACATAATATTACAATCTTTTACATATAAAAATAATAATTTTTCTTCCTATCTTGTTGTATACCAGTTTTCTTTTATCCTAAAGTTTCCAAGGTAAAACTGTCCTAGAAAAAATTCCTGGCTATTCTGTCATAACTCGAACGGTTCAAACCCTAGAAAGATCAGTGAACACACATGGATAATGGGAACTAAGACTGACAATGAGAACTAAGATTTATTGAGATTGCTTGAATATTGTCTCAAAGTATCACCTTGATATTAACTACAGGACATTTTTCTGTTTCTCCCTTTATCCTGCTCTTTTCCTACATTATTTCCTCAATTTATAGTTTCTTCTTCCTCCCACTTTTTTCCTTTTTTTTCCCCCCAAAATTACAGGTTTGAGATGAGCATCTGGGTGCTAAAAGGCAGACATTTTGAAGCACCAATTTAAAACATGTCAGTGGAGGTGCTAGAAAATTGTGAATCACCTTTTGAAAGTGCAAAATGTGTAATTTAGAATCTATTGCAATTTAGTATGGTTGGTCCTTAACTATATTTCTTCAGCACTGCCTGATAAGGTTGTTGACCCTTTTAAAAGAGGTTTCCAGTATGGCATAAAGTCCAAAGATCTGACAGACGCCTGCAGAAAAATGAGTAGCCCATTTCTGAATTCAGTCAGAGCTTTCATATGAAGGACTAAAAATGACAGCTGAGGATAGGAGGCAATCAGGTGATATATTCTTAGGATTTGAGATGAAGGAAACTACTATTTTGGGAGTCTGTTCAGGTTCTGAATTCTGCTTCTAGCTAGATTCCTTTATAGGCTGATACATTAGCCTGGAGAGTGAGTGTGGGATTTCATAGAATTATAGAAACTGAAGGGTGGACTGCAGGTCACCTTTTACAGCCTCCCATTCAGAATGGGTCTGCCGCCTTCCCAGTTATCCTTTTAAATCCATGACACAATGGAATGCTGACAGGTAGCAGTTCACTTCTAATACAGAACTATTTTCCCATCGGTTTTTCTCAAGAAACCTTTTGTCATGGGGAAGACAAGTGCTTACTGAAGTCACCTGATGATGTCTTCTGCACCTGGTCAGCTTCTGAAGCTTGCCAGGAAGACATACAACAAGAAATAAGGAAAGTTTCTAAATAGCTATTCAATTGCTTTTAGTAGTTTAAGACAAGCAGAGCTGTTTTCCCAAAAGCAGAATAAGATGGAATAAAAGGTGTCGTGTTAATGTGTTGCAAAATTAAAGGATGTATTCTCCAAAGTGTGTTTTTGTAAAACTGTGATGGTCTTAACAGCATGGGGAGAGGCCTTTGCATTTTAAGTGAGGAGGAACAGTTTTAACTGACTGTGCGTTTCCATGAAATACATTTCTATAGCTAATCAGGGTTGAGAGATATCTGTAGATATCTGCCAAGCTTTATGTCAGAAAGTTATGACTTGCACAAGAGGCCTTCAAACTTGTTCTACTGTCTCAATTTTTTTTGTTTCTCTTGTTCTGTCAGCATTTTCAAAGGGAACAGAGCAGGTACTGATGTTTAGCTGTCCCACTGAACTATGAAAAATATTCTGAAAAAAACACCGAAATACTACCTGGACAATCAACAAGAATGTTTTACAAACAGATCTGTTTCTGTACATAGGAACCCAATAAAATGAACCTGTGACTCCAGACTCACTGCACATGAACTGGACTGATGATCTTAGTGCACAAGCTGTGTCCTTTGACAGCATCTGTTACAATTCCTTTACTTTAGAAGGCCTCTATAATATTAAATAGGCCAAAGGAAGTTATGTAGCTTCCTGCCTTCATCCACACCTCTCGTGTAACTCTGGAGAGCAGTTTATGATTCCTCCAGGATTTTCAGTGAGGGGTGTGTGTTGACTCTCCATATTAGTCTTCAGAGCTGCTTGTCAACTTATAAGAAGACTTTGAGGATTTGGAAAAGAGAAGGAAAAAGAGATCTACCCTAGCTGCAGAAGGCAGCAAAACTGCAGGGACAAGGTTGTCAACAGTAATCCACTGGAAAAATTAGAAGGTAAGAATATTAGAAAATGTACTCAAACACATGTTCCAGCTACAGCAGTATTCTGTCTCAAATAGTAGGAGATACAGTTCAAAAATAAAATATTTTAAGCAGTGAATTTACATGATTTTGATGGCATTTTTTGATAAATCTTGCTAAAGGAAAGCATGTTGTTATCTACTTTTAGCATATAGCTAGAAAAAAATTAACCAGTTCTGGGGGAGTGGGATTTGGTTCAGTAAAGGCTGCAACAGAAAATGGTTGCTTGAAGGAACTGTGAATGAGATCATGATGAAGTGTAGGAAAAACTAACATTCCTGATGAAAAAAACTATAGCTCTTCAGAATATGGTACAATCATGTGATGTATGTTGTGTTTTTCAAGATTTTTTATTAGATGATATGTCTGTGTTCCTATTTCATATTTATTACAGATAAGACATGGAAAAAGAGCTGTTTAATACAACTGCAAAGTTTTCAAAATTAAAGTGCATAAAACAGTTGCATAGAGCATAATATGTTTTTTTCACTGTATTCTTTTAACATTACTTTAAGGATTGTCCGTGAACATGTGTGGATATCCAGTTTATTATTTTTCTATTTTAAGGTGCAAAAAATATTCATGATTATGTATTGACTTTTTCGCCACCCAGGTAAAAGAACAATGAGATCTCACTCTCTTCAAAAAAGAGCTGCTCTGTTTTCAACTCAGGGATAAGGTGAAAAGATTTTGGGTTATTCAATCACTTGGGTTGTCTATTTCTGTAGCAGCACAAAGGAGTGAGAAATTCTTTTAAAACAATATCTTTAAATTAGCTATATATCTTTCAAATATCACAACTTTTATGTCCTTGATGAAGAGAAGGCATGAGAAACAGGAATATAATAGGATCATTTTCCTCATTTGCACTACCTGTGGCTGATATGTGAGTTCAGCAACTGCTCAGGCAGAATGAAAATGACTCCCAGAAAACAGTGATGTCGTGTTCCCCTGCTTCTGTTTACTGCACAGCTGGGAAGGGATGTTGTGGACAAATTCCAGCCCACTGAGGGAATGAAATTGCAGTGCCAGAGTGCACGCCACAAAATGAGCTTTCTGTCACATCTCCTGTTCAGTCAGCCCAAAGCACAGTATATGCTCATCCTTATTGGTATTGGCTCATCCTTAGAATACACAGTTTATTACCTTAAGCCACTAGGTGAAGAAAGAGTTAAGAGGAGCTCATGAGACCTTTTAGTTCAGAAGCTGCAGAAGCAGGCAGTGCTGCCTTTTCCCCTCATACGCTTCTCTTCCTCACAGAAGGAATGTCAATGTCAATTTTCAATGTCAAAACCAGGCTTAAAATATTGTCCAATACCTCCAGGCTTCATAATGAGGTGTTAGCCACTAGATGTTGCTCATACATAGTTACTCATTCTCCTGCTTACCACTTTCTTGCTTCATTTTGTTCAGGATGATGCTAACTTTGCATAGCTTTCTATTTCACAAGACTTTGGATTCATGAATATAAAGAAATATCAGCAAGAAAAGAAAGTTTGCATTAAAATGTTCATCTATCATAATAGAAATTGCCCAGTTATAACCCCTTTGAAAATCCTGTGCACACAGGGAACACTCGATCCTAGTGACTGGATTTATTTTACACTTGGACTGTCATGCTTAATTTGTTGTTCTCATTAGCTGGATAAAATTTTTTTAGTCTTCCTTTGTGTCAGCCTTTCATTAAAAAAATGTTTTTGTCAACAAGTGGAGAAACTAATTAGATGAACATTTTGACTTCTGAAAGTGAATAAATAGCAAAGAAGTTATATACAGGGCATTTAAAATAGCACCAGCACCTTCTTGCTTGTTTTAATCCTTTTTTGTTTGTTTGTTTTATCTTTTGATACTTCCTTCTTTTAGTTCTCTATCACAAGTTATATATAACAGCAATTGCTTTTCCCATGAAAATTCAACTATAAATATCTTTAAAATAATTGTAGGAGTGCACAAAGGTTTAGCACTGAGGATTTATTAATTGTCTTGCCATCATTTGCTACATATTCTCTCTGAAAATACAACATTTTAGTATTTAGGAAAAATAATAACAGTTAAGGTCAGGCACTGTGTTTGTTGTTATTGTGCTTCCATTATAATGAATTTTAGTAGATTCCAATTCAGCAATCAATGTTCAGGGAATGTTACTGAATCGTAAATACGGGGGGTTGTTCTTCCAAATAGTTCTGTTTTTTGAACTGATTGTGGTCAGTTACTTTGCTCAGTTTGTTGTTACATTGGTAAAGATGCAAATTAGACTTGAGTAGACAGTGTTGTCTTGCCAATCAATAACAAAATTTTAGTAAATATGGTTAGTTTCTACTCTTACATGAATATGAATATCTGTTGTCAAACAATTGGAAAGGTGAGCTACATGAGACAGTAGAGCAGAAGACTGTATTAGAACTTCAAGTTATGTGAGTCTAATTATTTGCTTAAAACTATACATACACAAACACACACTCATATTTCTATACTTTTATATATGAAATTTTAGTGCCTTATTGAATTAGGGATTTAGACAGTTGTCTAGTCAGAAATTGTTAAACTGTTTTCCCAGTGGTGTTAGTATTGATATGAAAAAAAGCCTAGTGCTTACACAAACACAACAAAATCTACTCTAAATGTTTTCCTGGTTGCACAATCCAACAGGTAAGAGGAGTTGTCTCTGTCCCTCAGACAAGGACACAGTAAAGGTAACTGCGTGGAAGGAATAGAGCTCAGACAGGATTGTTATTGACTTATCTAAATACTCTTTTTCTCCATTCTTTCAAGCTTGATTGCAGGGCAAAGCTTCTTCACATGCACCAAGACACAGAGAAAGTAAAAAAAAAGAGAAACTCAGACTGGTCTATGTAAATGTAATTGTAACAAGGGGATCAAACTTCCTGCAATTGCCATCTCATTGCACAGATCTATATTTGAGAGGGGCAACAGTGAACAGGTTCCCAACAGGAAAGTGTGACTTCGAATGAAACCATCCCCAGACAACAAGCTTTGTCAAATGGTCCTGTTAGCTGGTATTATATTAACTTTGTAGTTGGAAAGTAACAGACCACATGAAATTTATTCATTCATGGATGACAGAGGGAGACATAAGTTGGATAAGTAAACAGAGTCCTAGAATCCTAGAATATATTGAGTGGGAAGGGATCCACCAGGACCATAGAGTCCAACTCCCAGCCCTGTGCAGGACACCCCAAGAATCACAAGCTGAGTTATATGACTGAAGCAAGGAAAAACAATCTGTCAGAAACAAACGGGGTTGATTCTCAGGGAGCAAGAGGTGTATAATACCAATCGAAATAGACAAGTGAAAGACATGTTGTACTGGGTCTATCCGAGCCTCAGCAGCTTTAGCAGTGCTAGAAGATAACACTCCACTGTTTTGACTGCTGTGAGGGAGAGGCAGAGGGGACACGAGCAGGTCAGGTGACCCAGACTGACCAAAGGGATATTCCAGACCATATGACGTCAACTCAGATATAAAAGAACAGCAGGGGTGGGGGCACGGGGTTGTATCCGACGGCTGCCTGCTGAAGGGACAACCAACGCGTAGGGCCCTGCTTCTCAGGACGCGACCTGACCTTCGTTGAATGGGAAGCAGAGATTAGATCTGCCTTCTCTTTGCTTCTTGCGCGCACAAATCTTTTCTTTGCTTGTATTAAACTGCCTGATCTTAACACCCACGAGTTTGTCATCTTATTGGTAAGGGGCGAGAGACTGTCCGGGTACTTGGCACCAAGTCAGGGTCAACCTGTCACACATGTATAAGGAAAAAAACCCCACACCTATCTGTCTTACTGCAGAATACTTTGCCAATCACAGAAGCAATAAAAGGTGTATTTTATGTACTGGTTAGTCTGTGCTGTAAAATAAAATCTGAATGTGACTACCTACTTACAGAAAATAAAGCCCAACTAAAAAAATATATGTATAAATGTCTGTGCGACTAATTCCCACTGGTATGACAGATTACTGAAAAAAAAAGCAATTAATATGATCTTGAAATATATATTTGCCTGATAAAAAAGGCAGATAACTCTAGAATTACAAGTACTTAGAAATACATTTACAAAAGGAGGTTATTGTATGAGATTTCAGCTGGAAAAAGCACTGATAAGAGGATACCTCCCAATCTCCTTGATGTAACATCTAAACACATACAGTATTCTGGTAAACAGAGAAAGCAATATCATGTTAAAGTAGGAGCAAATGCTTTATTTGAGATTTTTTCTATATACATATCAAAATACCGTTATAAAATTCTTCACATTCACTAAAAGTGAGATCTGCAATCACTGAAGGAATTGATCACAAAAGTATAAACGAAATTTTAGTATTTTATAGATGTATATAGAACAGCAGAAATAAATGTTATATAGGGAAGAACTACATTTTCTAAAAGCAATATAATTTAGAAAATGACAAATTACTTTATTTGGAGAGCTAACTATAGAACTATTTAGGGCTTTTTTTTTTGACAGTGCAAAAGGAAAGAGTGAAATTAGACCAGGATGAATTGGGGAGGTTCCCAGGCTAATGAAGAGTAGCACACCATCTATTTGAATGGGAAACATATTTGATCAGAGCACGTTCTTCATCCTGCTGTGCAGTACAGAGGTAAAGGTCTTTCCAACAAAATGATGCTATGTAACATGAGTAATGGCAACTGAATAGATCAGACAATAATTGCAAACCACCACCACTGACTCCTGGGACATGTAAAATGCAACCAAGGTATGGGCCAGTCTACCACATAACAGCTGTGAAAATTATTTTTCTACCATGACCAGGAAATTTCTGAAGTTAATAATCTGATAAAACTTTTTTCTCTTTTAAAGATATGTCAGTGAGAAATTTTTGACTACTGGGCTGGTACAGAACCAGGGCAAAAGGTGATTTAGAATTGAGTCTGTGTGGTATCGTTTGAAAGGAAAACTGAAGTAAAGTGCATAGGAGATGAAATGGACGTGGGGAGGTTTTGTTCCAATTCGACAGAATAATAAATATCAAGTTTGGTGGGATTTTTTTCTTCCCATGTGCCCTTGTTCACACTTATTACAAACAGTATAATGGTGGTGAATAGTATAATACTGCTTTTCCTGTAAGTGGTCAGCAGGTTAAGTAGGCAAATGATCGTTAAAATATGTAAGGCCAGGTGTTGTCATCCTTTTAAAGAAATCCCACTGGAATCAGCACTTGGAGTGTTTGTGAGCATCAGAATTTTCACTGCTCGCAGGAGAAGTACGGCTGCATGCTTCAGCTCGTGGTGTAATAGCAAAAGTTCTGGAGTGTTAGTACTGGGTGAGGTTGAAAGCATATGGTCTTTTTAGATGATGAAGAGGCATTGACTGAACAAATGGAACTTCTGAACAAAGAGGAGAAAACTGCGTGGCATGAAAGTGGTTATCTAACAGTGAAAATAGAAGTGATTTTTGTGCCTCTTACTGGAAGATGGGTGCTCTTCTGCTGGTGCGTGTAGTAGAAGTGACTGTGTATCTCAGCCTTCAACCCTTACTTTCTGAATAGCTTTAGAGTCATTACAATCAGAAGAAAAAAATTTCCATCTCCTCTGGGCACATTTTAAGTAAGTTTATAGTGAGACAAAACCTTGAGATTTTATGGGCAGCTCTTCCCCTTTCTTGTGCCCTATCATGGCTCAGCTTCACAAATGAAGATATGGGAAGGGGTCTACCCACACTTGCTACAAACGTGCTGATGGCTAAAAAGGCCGATGCAGGATAGACAAGTCCAGGAACAAAAGGCACAGCTAAAAGTGTCCTTAGGTGGTATTGACAAGGTGTGGTTCTTTCTGCGTTGTCTTTTCTCAAGACTAATTCTGTGTGAGTTTTCAAAGGAGACAGCAGCATTAAAGATGGTGTGTCTCCATGATTCCCAATTTGAGGCCAGAGTGGACCACTGATTGTGGTCAATATGGCCAAGACTGAGGTGCTGGTTCAAGGAGTCCTTGTATCTCTTCTTTGGGGCTCCTCTATTGCAGCAGCTGGTGGTAAGTTCAACATAAAGCACAATCTTAGGGAGACGGTGACCCTCCATCCCGGAAACATGCCCTGCCCAGTGAAGTTGCGTTCTCAACAGCACGGCCTCAATGCTGGTGACCCCCGCCTGTTCAAGGACAGTAACATTAGTCACATAGTCAGTCCAATGGTTGTTTAGGATTGTACGGAGGCAGCGCTGATAGAAGTGTTTGAGGAGTCACAGGTGATGGTGGTAGATGACCCATGATTCAGACCCATATAAAAGAGTAGGTAGTATAATGGCTCTATAAACACTAATCTTTGTACTTCAGGTGTTTGTTGCACCAGACTCTTATGAAGCTTCCCAAAAGCTCTGTATGCCTTTGCTAACCTGTTGTCTATCTCTTTCTCAATCTTATCATCCGAGAAAATAATGCTTCCTAGATATCTGAACTGCTGGACTGATCTAAGCTCTGATTTACCTATGGTGATGTGAGGATGATGGTGAAGTTCCTGAGGTGCAGATTGGTAAAGAACTTCTGTCTTCCTTAAGCTGACTTCCAGCCCAAAAAGCTCAGCAGCCTCTGCAAAGCAAGATGTTAAGCTCTGCAGAGCTGCTTCTGTATGAGCAACAAGGGCTGCATCATTGGCAAAAAGGAGCTCATGTACAAGGTAATTCAGAGTCTTAGTGTGGTCCTTCAGACGTCTTAAGTTAAATAAGTTCCCATCAGTATGATATCGGATGTAAATAACATTATCTTCATTGAGATCAACCATGGCCCTTGGAGCATCATGCTGAAGAAGATTGTGAATAGGGTTGTTGCAAAAACGCAACCTTGTTTCACACCGTTGGTTATTGGGAAGGGCTCAGAAAGTGCATCGCCATATCTGACTTGGCCGTACTGATCCTCATGCAACAAGATAATTATTTTGAGGAACTTGGGAGGACATCCTACTCATTCTAAGATCTGCCACAAGCTTTTTCTGCTCACAATTTCAAAAGCTTTGGTGAGATCAACAAAAGAGTCCTTTGTTTTGTTCCCTACAGTTCTCTTGCAGTTGTCTCAGAACAAATACCATATCTGCTGTAGTCCTGTTAGCTCTAAAACCACATAGACTTTCAGGTAGAAGTTCTTCTGAGACAGCTGGTACTAGTCTGTTCAAAAGAATTCTTGCAAAAATTTTACCAGCATTAGAGAGCAAAGTAATGCCTCGATAATTTCAGCAGTCTTATTTTTCTCCTTTATTCTTACATTGAGTGATAATGACTGCATCGCGGAGATCTGATGGTAGTTTGCTTTTTCCCCAGAAATGCTATAATGCTATAATCCCTATAATGCTTTGCAAAAACATGAGAAAGCAAAAACTGGCTGGGAAAATGAAGCATAAAAATTAGATAAAATAAAAGCAACAGTAGACTTGGTGGTTTGCTTCCATGTTCATATTCCAAATGTCACATGGCTCCTGCAGGGCACATCTGTAGGTCTGGGCAGATCTGCTCATCAACAAGGGCCTCTTTCAGCAGCATTTATCTATCTCCAACATATGAGTAAGGACCAGTTCTATCTCCTGTCAGAAACTCTCAGCAGAACTCTTCTGACCCCTTAGCTGAACAGGAGAGACCTCTGATCTTTCTCAGGATGCAGACCTGTAATTATAAATCTGTAAACTAGATGTGAGGCTTAATTATAATGTCAAAAGATTGGATTTTAATCAGCTCTCTGCATATATATTTAGGAAGGATTTATCAGGGCAATGACCTAATTTTAGGAGTACGGATTTCAACTGAATGGCCTGAAAACAATTTAGTTCAGTGCCTACAGAGTGGATGAATGCAGACCATCACTTTTTAATGAGTAGTGTCTCAATTATGGCACAAGCTTTAGGAAACAAACTAGTCTCTGATGTAACATCAAAGAGAATTGCAGTGTCGTGGTGACGATTCTGGTCACAGGCCTGTCACAGCAACAGAAGAAATGCCACAAGAAGATTTACCATAGCACATGAAAGGACATTGTAGCATGTAGAAATGTATATTTGAGCCAAAGTTACTGTAACTGCTTAGTGTGAGAGGCAGAAGACTTATGGGAGTACTTTTGTCAGGTGTAGTGGGAGACAGGAGCCAAGAGGGTCTGCCTTTCTCTGAGAAGTCAGACTTTGCTCCCTCACCAAGGTCTCACAGTTTCTACTGGGATAAGACTTCGTTCAGTAAGAGCTCTGAACTAAGACCTATCACACTGGTGAGACATTTCTAAACTGGTCTGACAGGAGGCTGTCAGGAGAGGAGGCTACTGGTAGCAGGTACACAGGTGCCAGGTGGTGGCTTGGGCTGCAGCAGGGGTTCCCCTATCTCAGAATGGCAGCAGGCTGGGCAGAACCCCTTCTCTACAACTGCATAATTTCTTGTGTTGAGCTATGCTCAGGACCCAGAGGGAGCAGCCATCTGGGATGCCTTGTCTGCTCAAAGCTGTTCAGTAACATCCCTTCCGATCTTTCTCAGCTTCCCACCTCTCAGCAATTACTTGAAGCATTTTCAATGGAGCTGGCAATCTCCAAGAAGTCAGTTTGGTTTTGCCCAGGATCTTGTGAAGTGGTGGCCTGACTTACAATAACCCACCTTCATGCTTTTAGGAACCGTCACAAATAAGTGAATAGGACAGATGACAAAAATATGGCCCCACAAGTGCTTTGTAAATGTACAGCAATGCAGTAAACCCAAACCTCCAGAAGTCTGTGCAAAAGCACACAATGTTTTAAAAAGTCCAAAAAGGCATAGAATTAACCCTGTGTCAATTGCAACTTGAAAACATGACAAAGGCATTCCAGAGCAGTTTCTGTACATGATAATTGTGGTCACCTGATCTGTTGAAGCAAAGATGTTTTCTTCTTTCTTTCTGATAGAGTTTTATTGAGAATATTATCAGAGATGTTTTGCAGGCTTTCCCTCCCCACTCTATCAAGTGTATATTCTCTTAATTTCCAAGGGGGCAGAGAGTATTGCATACCTGAATCAGCCTGTCAGATTGACCAGGATGGCGAATGCTTCTCCTTGGGTGACTCTGGACAGGTGCTGTGCTCTCTTATTAGGATTTATTCTTTAAAATAATAGAGTGTGAGATGTGAGATTTCTAATGGAAGACAAAAAAACGAACTGAGAAAAAAAAAAGAAAGGGAAGGGAAGGGAGAAAGTAGTTAGAAGGCCCATGATAAGCATTTTGGAATTTTATTTTGGCTATTGATGTTGGATTGTGAGAGAAGCAGTATCAAGGAGAAACATTTGAAACAGAAATTCTGTGGAGGTCAGGAGACTTTTTATGATGTTTAGTTTGTACTTCAAAACATTTTATGCTGAAATAATCAAGGTCAATGGGATATTTAAGTTATACATCTACCGGTAATATGAATATTGCACTTTTTTTTTATTTTTGAAAGTGAAAACATGGTTTAAAACACACTTTTCTGGTTAGTTTTCAAAGTGAAAATGAGTTATAGTCTCTGAGATGCAGAAAAAATTATTTCTTATGTGTAACTTCCTTTGTTAAGATATGTGCAAGGGATGTGAGCTATACCACACACAATTTCAAGGATTTTATAAAGTGAAATTAACACACTATTCCTTGCAATTTTAAATTAACATGAAAATGCAGAAAAACTATTAAAAAATCACTTAAAAAGTAAGAACTATAACATGAAGTATAACAAGTGCTTTAGGAAGGCTAGTAAGAGAGTATAATTCTTGTGAATAAATAACTAAAATTTGTTTGTTCAGGTTTGCTCTAAGATTATGGTGAACATCTATAGGTTATTTTCAGCATTCGGATTTGAGTAGACATACTAAATTTTATGTTCTAGATGAGAATATGGAATCGTGTATGCATGTGTCAAAATTAAACAAAATATGATTTCTATAATGTAAAAAGTACACTTAAAAGACACAGACTCTGATATTTATTAAGCCTCTTTATTAAGATCAGGCACAACTTTTTTTTTTTTGGAAAAAATATCGTCGTAATTTCATTTAAAAACATTGTCCCGAACAGAACAAAGACTTCAAAAGAAATGTGAAAAACCCTCTTGCCCTTGAAATCTTATTAATTACATTCTCTGTGTCTCCAAATTTTGACTTTTAGTACATCACATATTAAAATGCAAATATAATCCTGTTCTTTCTGTTATATATATAAAGATTGTCTAAATATAAATCTAATAAATCAAAATTAGTTTGGGGAAGTTTTGATGCTTTGACAGAACAAAAGATTGGCTTTTCAACAAGCTGAGGAGTGCAATTTTAATGTTTATAATGTAAAAAACACTGTATCAATCCCTGCTGTATATAACTTTTAGAAAAGCAGTTGTCTGCGAGAAACACTGGCTTGTAAATATCATATGCAAGAGTTCAACACGAATTTTGGGTGCATATATGCTTAGTACTGTTCTATTTTATTGCTGAAAATTTGACAACAAAACATTAGAAAACAAAACTCCTGTTTTATCTCTGTGTTGGAGCAGTGTAAGTTCTGGAAACTCCAAATATCTTAAGTCATATCAATGACAATTGCATTAACTCACTTTAGTAGCACTGAAATACAAAGAATGTGTGATTCCATTATAGTTCTTCTCTCACAATTGGATTTTGCTCAGTACAGAGGCTATACCTGATTGTATGCATATGTATGCATAGATCCAAGTGCTCTCCCATGGTGACTAAAAATTAAGACATCCTTCTTTCATGCAAACATACATGGAAAAAAAGCCTGCTACGTGTAGTTATAAGAGCTTTAATTCCACCGTGGAAACAACATGGAAAATCTGGCACCGCTGTTGAACTCTGTGACATCTTTGTGACTCAAACACTTGCATGTGCTTGGTTATAGAAACTTCTTAGTTACCGATTTGTGACCATTTACCTTCTTGGATCCTTCTTTTGTGTTAAGGACCTATTGTAGAAAGTTATATTTCTCTTTTAAGATCAGATATTCTGGTTGCAGTGTTGAGATCTAAAGGAAAACAAGACACAAACCTAAAGCACAGTGGACTCAGTTCTTCTCATGCAGCAGGTAAGCACCACAATAACCACACAACCCCAAACTCCCTGGACACAGATGAGTGCCCTGCAGGTAGGTTGACAGGTTTCCTCAGAAGTTTGTGGCTGCAGCTGTCTTCTCCAGCAGACATGCAAAAGGCTGAAAGCTGCTCATCTTTCCCACTTCAATGCAACATAATCAAGTTGATCGTGACCACAACAGATGGGAAAGCTAGTTTTAACATCAGTGTTGTAAATTGTGAGCTATTTTCTCTTGTTCTCTTCATGTTTCCACTGTAGCACAGAGCATGATGGATCAAACAACAAATTTTTGAAGGCTGAAGCTCCATAAATTCATAGTCAAGCTCTGGAGCAGCTCTTCAAGGGCAAACACTGCTTGGCCTAGTTAAAGACCCTTCGGGGACTGCTCAATGCATTAACATTCAGGTGGAGAGGAGCTGGCTTTAGAGGCTGAACTATGATCTATGATAAAAATACATTTGGAGCAGTGCAATCCAAATGGGAAACCAGTGCTAACTTCTCCCATGGCAAGTCAGTGTGTTTCACTCTTCCTTGTTTACTATTCTATACTGTGAAGAAAATCAGCTGATTCCAGCTTTATTTATCCTTAGGGTTGTTTTTCTTTCATGTGTCACAGCACAGATAAGGATTCTATACACACATCTGGCTATTCTAAAAAGGCAATGGATTTAACATGAAAAAATATTTTAAAAGCCATTTATTGACCTAATTGGAATTTCAGAGCTCCATCATCTATAAATATAAAGAATCCTGTCTTCAAGCAATCTTTTAGGAATAAGCTATGTTCATTAGAATCTGGTTCTTATGGCTTTGAATGATTCATTCAAGCAGGACTCTTTGGTTTATATAATGTGTGTTCTGTAACTGCTTCTCATCCATCACCACAGTATTGCAATTCCATAGTATACCTCTGTCAAAGAAAAAGGATCAAGATAATCCTTTTTGGCTATGCATTTATATTTTCTGAGAGGTATTGATTTTTTTTTTAATCTACAGAGACAACAATTTTCAGAGGTAGGCTAGTCACTGACATGTCTTGTTTAAGTAAATTCTACTATCCCACAATTCTGTATATTTTTGGAAAAATAATTGTCTTGGAGTCAAAGGTCTGCTTCCATTAAAGTTGCTGCAAAAATGTATTTGCAATACTTTATGAATCTGTCATTAATACACTGCTATGTTTTAAAAAATCTTGTTATGGTTTGTTTTGAGG
>WEIV01013796.1:0-12213 GCA_013390005.1 Calyptomena viridis
CCTCCCTTCTTCCCAGGCTCAACATTGCTCCTAACTTCCCTCCTAACTTCCCTACCTCCTCCCTGCAAGCAGCACAGGGAGATGGTGAGTGGGGACTCCTCAGTTCATCACACACTGTCTCCAATGCTCCTTCCTCCTCACACTCTTCCCTGCTCCAGCATGTGGCCCCAAACATGGAATACAGTTCTTCATGAACTCTGCAGTGTGGGTTCTTCCCACAGCCTGCACTTCCTCATTAACTGCTCCAGTATAGCTCCTTTCCATGGAGTCACAGGTCCTGCCAGAAAACCTGCTCCTGCATGGACAGGTCATTTCACACAACATGGGGGCCTCCTTAATATGAAGGCCTGAGTCCCAAGAGGAGAGGAGCAGGAAATAGGCTCCAGAACTCTCTTTCCTTTCAGACTGTGAGGTCGCAGATCCAAAATTTTGTGTCACTTCTTCAGTGTGAAAGTGCAGTCTGCAAATCACTAGGACCACACTAGAATAGACAATGTGGGAGATACAACCTAATCCTAAATACACGTCTGCGGTGGTAGGACTTCTCTGGAATATTGAGTACACAACAAGTTGAATTTATAAAATATCCTACTGAACAGTTAGCAACATGATCTCTCCCAGGCCTGTGTCTTCTCATTTTTCTGCTGTACCAAGGATGAGCCCAGCCCCTCTGAACATTGAACATTCTCCAGAGGCATTGCGTGTTCTCACTCTGCTTCTCATTCATATTCTGGTGGGATGCTTTGGCTCTGTGCCCAACTGAATTCAAATAGCAGTATATAGCATGGTTGTTAATGAACAAAAACCTTGTACAGTGCCTGGATGAAAGCTAGGAAAGACAGACATTGTGGGAAAAGGCTTTAAATATTTCCCTTCTGCACTAACTCCTGTGCCTTATTTCTGCTCTCAAAAGAAGGGCAAGTGCCAGACATTGGGGATTTACTACCATTTTGCTTTCTAATGCAAAACATGCTGTAATATTTTGATTCCTTTTCTCCGGCCATTTCTGCTTCTGTTACATTCCCAAGCTTTCCTTGTACCCCTAATTGCTGACTGCTGAACATCACAATGTGAATAGCTTTTGAACATTGTTATTAAATGCTTAAAGTACTTAGACCTGTATTTAGGGGAAATACAATACAATACAATAGAATAGAAATATGCCTCCTATGTTGTCAGACCCTAGATGAAAGTTCTAACTATATTATAGCTAGAGACCTAATGCATATGAACAAACTGTGTGATTCAATTTAGACTTCACTGTTCTGACACTTAAATATTTTTATGGACTAACTGTATAGATTTGAGCTGGCTTCCAAGGATCATGATGCAAAAATTGAGATGAAGTGAGAAGGACATCGTGTAATTAGGGACTTGTTGATTCATTGGAGGGGGTAGGCACTGACATAACTAAACATCCAAGTAAATCATATTCAGGGTGCACAGGTATGCGGTCTGACTATGTGTCCTTGTTCCTCAAGATTTTCCATGCTGAGCCTGGAGTTTGACTATATGTGCCAGTATGACTATGTGGAGATCCGTGATGGGGACAATTTGGACAGTCGAATAATAAAGAGGTTCTGTGGAAATGAGAGGCCACCTCCAATCCAAAGCACTGGGTCTTCACTCCATGTCCTCTTCCAGTCTGATGGATCCAAGAACTTTGATGGATTTCATGCTGTCTTTGAAGAAATTACAGGTAAAATAATCCAAAAGTGGAACATGCCACTCATTCTCATTAATTCAATTTCACTAATCTTTTTCCCTGTTTTGCTTCATTAAAAACTTTCATGCTGTGTTGCCAACAGCAACTTACATAAAGTCAGTGTGGGGAAGATTCCAAAGCTGTCAGATGGCATGTGAATATGAGTCTTTTCTAAAAAAGATTGAATTCCTTCTACTTGTGTGAAGAAAAAGCACATCAGCCAGCAGAGAAAAGCTGCTGTTTTCTGTGCCTGTTCTGTTTGAATCGAAGAATTAAGAGCACAAAAGGAACTAGAGGAAGGGGCATGTGTATCTGCAATGGCAGAATTGCTCAATGCTGTATGCAGGAGGAGAGGCACTGTCTCAACTAGCAAAAAACTGATGCAGAGCCTCAGAGTTCGCTCAGTCAAAATGCCCTGACAGAGCTCTTGTGTTGGCTCATGTACCATTAGGGCTTTTTTTTTGTTGGGTTTTTGGTTTTTTTTAAGAAAAAAAAATAGTATGTACAAAGGACATATTATTTTCTTTAAGAAAAAAAATAAAAGAAGAGGCATTTCCCATTTTGTGGTGATCTGTGTTATAAATGACAGAAGCAGGACTCCCAAAGTACTGGTTTTATTACTACTCAGTGCTTGAGACCCCTACATTGTTTTCCGTAGTTTTGTTCTGGCTACAAAATAGCATAGAAAGTGTAGCTGGCTCCTCCTTTTTCCATTGCATTTGGAGCAGCCTCTACACTTTTTCTGGATCTTCCTTGTTTAGCTATGTAAGGAATTTTGGTCAAATCTACCCACGGTACTCCTGGCACAGAAGGTTAATCAGACTGTGCTGCTTTGCCATAGATAAACCCTGCAGGATATATGACCCACCATAACTTGCCTTCTGCACACCCTGGTGACCCACATTTCATGAGGTCATCCTGGATATATCTGGCTCATGAAATTTAGTTAGTTTGTATAACTCTTATATAAATACACAAACCTACAGTGGATCAGCTCTTAACAATGAGCCAAGGTGTAACCAGCAATCTGAAACGTACATACTTCTGGATGCAGCACTATGCCACTTCTTAGCCTGCCCTATTCTTGAAATGTCACCTTTAGTATCTGTTAGTAACATAGCAGGAGCAGTTGGCTATTGATAGTTTGCCTGGGTTTACAGCAGGAGAGGTGATACAAACGAATGAGTGTGGCGTGGGCTATGTTGCATAAGGGCTGCCTACACTCGGGGAATGAACATTTTCCATATGGTGCAAGCTGAACTAATTCTGTTTTCCCTGCCCAGCAGGGAACACTCGGTATTCGAATATTGTTGAGCACTTTATTTCCGCCCCATTTTTAGTGGTAATTATTCTGAGGCTGTGAGGCTGCAAGGCTGGTAATCCACACAGAACACGTTGTAAAGGGCTTCTTAGAGTTTGTGAGGAGGTCTTATTGTGCACTTTATTATGAGGCTGTTCTGGTCTAATGTGTAGTTGCAGTGAAAGGCTTTTCAAACACTCCCAGTGTCTTTTTATGTGAAGCATTAACCTGGCCAGCAGGACCATTTAAGGGAATAATACAGTGTTCATGGGGCAGCATAGAATTGAAAGTGGGGGCAGCACAGGATCGAAAGCTCTGGCAGCACATTTAAAACTGCAGCATTTCCCCTAAAATTTCACTCTGTGCACAGCACTGTGGAAGAGCCAAGGTCCCCAGAGCAGATTTCACAAGGCTTACTAGAGCAATTCCCTATGCTGCAGATGAGAGCAGCAGCAGCATAGGTGCTTACAGGATGTGTACCAGGCCATGGAGGTGATCTGATGTCTGCAGCACCTTAGTGGCATGGTGCAGAGGACTGCAGAAGCATCCTATGCTGTTAAAAGTGAATTCCTTGAATTCCTTCTCTTTTTGCCTTCCCTTCCTGTGAGCTCTGTACTGGTTTAGAAGTCATAGCTTGCTGAAGCAGGGGCACTGACTGAACAGAGCTCACTGCTTCAACTGCCAGAAAGGTTTTGATTGATATAAAATAAGCTGCAAAGCCTATATCTTCCTTAGGAAAGGTCACTGCATGTGTAGTTATTAAAGGACGAAACCACACAATTTGCTGTGCTGCCTAGTCTGGAGGCAGGTGCTAGGTCCCATCTCGTGCTAAGTGTGAAATGGGAACCAGTAACTGGTATGAGTGAGTAGAAGTCACTCAACAGAATTCAGATGAAAGGCATGGAGGGGCCAGATGAGAAGCCATCAAGGTCTCTTAAGGAGTAAACATATGCTGGATCCAGTTAGATGAAAGCCTATTATTGACTTTCACTAACACTTTGCTTTCTGTACCCCGAAGCTAGTGATCTCTGACACAACACAGTGGCTTTAACTTTTTGTAGTATTGTCCCTTGTTGTTTGACTTAATCCAGGAAATCAAGACTCCCTAAAAAAAATAAAAATTTAGTTCTCTTGAGTGTCAGGCATTTTCAAGGACAGTATCTGACAGTATCTGGACTTATCCTCATCCACTTGACATGCCTACTTTTCCAGAATCAAAGAGGCAAAGCTGGGGCAGAGACAAAGCTGGGGCAAAGACAAAGCTGAAAGTTCACTAACTTCAAACCAGAGACTACAAAAGATAAGTCTGTGTATAGTCTTCTCCTTCACTTTCTCTTTGATATTTTACATTAGTTGGATATAGCAAAATTGTGACATATATATTTCCTTTTAAAGAATTAATTACTGTATTTAGTCAGGTGTTAGTCTTCAATGAGACCTGGAAGATATTCGTTGCCCAGCCATCTATGAATTGCTCTTGCATCACCACATGAAACCTCTAGAGAAATCCATATGTGTCATCTATATATTTCTTGTCTCATGCCATCTGGATATAAGGAACTTTTCAGAGAGAAGCTGCTCTGGGGTCGGTCCATATGGTGACAGAGTGACAGATCCTGGCACATGGGGGCTTTTCTTGAGGTGGGAGACACCCAAGCAGCTCTCGTGGGAGGTGCTGAGGAGACCTGCATGTTGCCAGAACATTGGCCCCTCTAAACCCCACCATGCCTATACAGAGCAGCCAGGGCATGTGTGGCAGTTCATGCAGCACTTGGGCACACAGAGAGGGCAAGGTCTTTCTGTAGCTGCAGGGGTGAGCCTGCAGAGAGTCGGTGGTAAGCAACAATCTCTTCCCACACTTCTCAACCAGATGGACTGCAAGACAGGAACTGGGGGAGCAAAGTACCTCCCACTGTAAGAGAAGACCAGGGTTCCTGAGGAACCTGAACATACCATCAGTCTATAGAACCTGACAACATGCATCCCAGAGTCCTGAGGGAACTGGCTGACATAGTTGCCATCAAATTCCTTTCCATCATCTTTCCTGCCATCATCATTTTCCATGATATTTGAAAAGTCATGACAGGTAAAGTCCCAGGTGACTGGAAAAGAGGAAATATTTCATCCATTTTTAAAAAGGGGCATAAAGAGGACCCCAGGAACTACCAACCTGTCTGCCTCATCTCAGTCCCTGGCAATATCATGGAGCAGATGCTCCTAGAAGCTATGCTAAGGCACATGGAGGACAGAAAGGTAGTTTGAGACAGGCAACATCTCTTCACCAAGGACAAATCCTGCCTGACCAATCTAGTGGCCTTCTACAATGGAGTGACTATATCAGTGAACAAAGAAAGTGCCCCAGATGTCATCTCTCTGGACTTTTGTAAGGCCTTTGGTATGACCACAATATCCTTTTCTCTAAATTGGAACGATATGGATTTGGTGGGTGGACTATTCAGTGGATGAGCAATTGGTTGGACAGTCGGATCCAGAGGGTAATGGTCAATGTCTCAGAGTCCTGATGGACATCAGTGAAAAGTGGTGTCCCTCAGTGGGCCATATTGGAACCAATGCTATTTATAATCATCATCAATGTCATAGACAAAGGAATGGAGCATGCCCTCAGCAAGTTTGCAGAGTACACTAAGCTGACTGGTGTGGCTGACATGCCCGAGGGACAGGATGCCATCCAGGGGGATCTGGACAAGCTTAAGAATTGACCCATGTGAACATCTTGAGATTCAACAAGGACAAGTGTTCTGAACTTGGGTTGGAGCAATCTGGAGTATTAATACAGGCTGGGAGAGGAAGTCGCTGAGAGCAGCCCTGACAAGAAGCACTTAAGAGTACTGGTGGATGAAAAGCTGGACATCAGCTGTCAATGTGAGTTTGCTGCCCAGAAAGCCAACTGTGTACTGGACTGCATCAAAAGGAGCGTGACCAGCAGGTTGAGGGAGGTGATTCTGCCCCTCTACTCTGCTCTTCAGAAACCCCACCTGGAGTGTTGTGTCAAGCTCTGGATCCTCATCACGGGCAGACCTATTGGAGCAAGTACAGAGGAAGGCCACAAAGATTGTCAGAGGGCTGGAGCACCTCTCCTATGAAGAAAGGCTGAGACAATTTCAGTTGTTCAGCCTGGAGAAGAGGAGACTCTGAGGAGACTTTATTGCAGCCTTTCAGTCCTTAAAGGGGGCTTATGGGAGAGATGGGGACAGACTGTTGCAATAGGACGAGGGCTGATGATTGTAAGCTAAAAGAAGGAAGAATTTTTTTTATCTTGAGGGTGGCACAACACTGGAACAGGTTGCCCAGAAAAGTGATAGATGTCCCATCCATGAAAACATTCAAGAGCAGACTGGACAGGGATCTGAAAAGCCTGATCTAGTTGAAGATGTCCTTGCAGGGGGTTGTACTAGATGGCCTTTACAAGTCTCTTCCAAACCAAACTATTGCATAATTCTATGATTCTATAATTTTTCTTCAACTGAAATCTCTGCAAAGAAAACTGCTGATTCTGGATGGCAGCAGAGTGAATGCTTTAAAGTAGTAGCACACAACCTCCAAGGTGGGTTTCTTGTGGTTGCAACACTCAGCAGCTGGCACAAGCATTCGTATTTGTGTTATAACCAAAATAATCATGGAAGGACAAAGATGTCTGTAAAAGAATTGAAATGCGGAACTTTCTAGCAATTATGATTTCCAGGTTTAACGGGTGAGTTATCAAATATGCTTGCATAATTCTTTAAGATAGCAAGGAACTTGTTTTGTAATCAATGTAAGCTGAAACTGAATTCAGCTTCTGGTATGGATCCAGATGTGAACTTTGCTGCAGAGTCTTGTTTTGTTAAGATGGACTTGAAGACATCCTGAACTCCTCAGGTGTTGGAGTTACTGTGTGGTATTTAGCTGCCAGCTGGGGTTAAACCACAGCAGTCCTACTCACTCATCTCCCCTTAGAGCAGGCACCAAAAAAAGTATATGTGTGTTATTGCACAGAGGAATTTGCTGATATTAAATGCACAGTTACACATTCTGATATTTATTTATGCTAGTATGTACAGTTTGATGTATACCACTGCTAGATTTGTTGTATGTGAGAGCTTCCCCAGAAGATTTAGGGTCATCATTACCATTCACAGCTCCTGAACTACTCCTCAGGGACAAAGTAACTCCCAAAGTCTAGAGTGACATGATCCAAGACCCAAAAAATCTGCCAGAACCATTATTCCACAAGTTACCCCTAAACTCTAGAATGAATGGCAGGAGAAATGTAGGTTACTATTGAAGTTCTTTAATATAGGCTAAGCTCTAAATATTATTTGAGCTTGGTGTAAATTATTCTTCTTCCAGAAACCTTTCTTACCACTTGATTACATTTAAAGGAAAATGGTAAAAGTAATGAAAGCTGGGAAAATTACTGCTCGTCTCTATTGAATCCCTTCTCTAGTAAGTAAAAGCAGCTGACTTTTTGACATGCAACACGCCCTTTACTGTGTCTTCCTAACTTTTAACCAGAATATATAATTTACCCCAAGACACAACTACCACGAGGTAAACCAGATAGGCCCCCATCCTATGAGAGACGATGAGTGTTCTTTCTTTTCTTTTATAGCTTGTTCTTCATCTCCCTGTCTTCATGATGGAACGTGCATTCTAGACAAAAGCAGTACCTACAAATGTGCCTGTCTGGCTGGCTATACAGGAAAGCGCTGTGAAAACTGTGAGTACAGGCACTGTTGTGTATGAACTGCCTCCAGGATTGTTACTGATGCATGTCATTAGTTGTTAGGAGTGTCATTGATACATAGGTTAGGTCTGTCATAGTGCCAGAGAATTCACTGAGCTTCTTGCAGCATGTTTTAAGACATGGTGCTTGCAGTCCATGAACATTTCCACCAAAGCATTCTGGAACTTTATGTCTGTGTGTAAAAGAGTAAAGCAGAATTGGAGCTGGGAAACAGCACACAAGAAATCTTGTAATGGATTAGCCTTATCAGACAGAGATGTATCTGCCTGCTGTTTTTCCATTGTGTGGGTCAGCTGCTCGCTGCTAAAAAAACATACCTCAGCTGAGCCCTGTGCTTGATGCTCTAGCCAGAGTCAGTCACAGGAAACTTGCCTTCCCTCACAGCCATCTGAAAGGTAGAATTCTGGGACCATGAATGACAGAGTCTTGAGATCAAAACAAATGAAAAAGGGTAGATTCTATCCATATCTGTGTTGATAGTCCTCACTGTACCTGTAGTCATATACCTGGTTTAGTTCTGCCAAGCGGATTGTAAAATAACTGGGTTCAAATCAATTGTCTGTTCCAGTGATTCACTTCATGCATGAGCAAATGTTTTCATCTAACAGGGCTCGAAAGAGCAAGAAGAAGTAAGAATTGTGGAGCATATGCCATGATAAAGGATATATCATCTGTAGTAGCTGAAAGGAGCAGTCTGTAATATTTAAAGCTGCTGAACTAGAGTTCTAGCTGACCCTGGAGGATTTCAGTGACAGTGGTGAAATCCACTTGAGATCCTATTTGGCTCAAGACAGAAAGCATGACTTACTGAGTCCTGCTGTGGCATTACTGTAGCAATAAGGCACACAATGCCTTGCCTGCTAACAGAGTTTTCAACTCTATGTCAGAGGAACCAATGTACACCAAACCTTACTACTTCAGAATCTTTTCTCCACATATGCTATTGTCAGGAGTGGATTTATTTCCTGAAATTTCTTTTATTTCATCAGGGGACTTAAATCATAGTGACATGATACCTCCTTTCATGGATCATTTTGAGATAAAAGACCTTTTGATTCCTACAGATCCAGAAGTAGCTCGTAAGTCTTGACTTCCCTCCCAGAAGATCAGAGGAGACCTAGTTCTACATTTACTAAAAGTCTGAAAAAATTTTGGTTCTGAACTGCATGCCACATTTTGCCAGATTGCACAGATTCCTGTTATGTGTTCTGTAGAGAAGAGATTACTGAAAATGGAAGGTTCCTGACATCAGGACTAAGAGGGGCTGGCTTTTCTACCAACAACCTCTTTCCTGAGAGTAGTTGTTTAGCAGGTAATTTAGGGACTGGAAACTCCTGAGCTCTTTGCAACTGCTCATTGAGACTAGTTCTGTTCCTGCCTTTAGAACAGTTGGAAAAAAAAAAGAAAAGAAAGATTCCTGTCTGGTTCAGAACCAACCTATATTTCAGATTAAATAGATTTCCACCAAACCTCAACCTTAGTTTTGGCAGGCTCTACACTACAGTCAAGGCAAAGAATGAAGCTCATATTCTTTTACAAGGGAGATAGTTGATGAGACTTCTGTCACTGTAAACAATGAAGGGTGCAAGTAGTAATAGGATGAAAGGGAGGAGAAACTTAAAAATATATACAAAAATATTTTTAACATGATAGGAATCCTATAGTTTGATTTGTGAAAGAACAATTTCGGTGGATCAAATTCTGTTACTTTATGATGTTTGTGGCTGCATGCTTGCCTTTTGCTTATGCTAGGGAATGTTGTTTACCAGCAACCGTATTTCTGCTTTCCATAACACAAATAAAGGTTGACCCTTTTTGTTGTATGTGAATAGCAAACCTCACAGTGGAGAAACAACATGGCAATTCTCTGTTCTCTCAGTCCTCGAGTAATTTTTTTTCTTAAGATATTTCCTTCAGTTTTGCCAAAAGGTATCCTAAGTGTTTTCCACTGTATGGGGGAGAAAAGCAGAAAATTGAAGTTTGATACATTTTTAACAAAGAAAAGGAAGAACTGGGAAAAGTATCTATGGCTATAATTCTTTAAAAATTAGTCATATAGTTTCGTGAACAGCATTTAAGTTTAAAGGTTAAAGAGAAATTTTGTCATGCTCAGAATCTTTCTCTTTAGCAACGGCATTGTTTTGTGAGGTGGAGCCAAAGGAAATAAATTTACTTCTGCAGGAAACAGTCAGAAAATAATCATTTTTGGAACACTGAATATAGCTTTAGACACTACAAGACTGATTTTTTCAGCCTGGTTTTCTTGGAGCAAGTCAAGTGTAATCCCATTAAAGTTAAAGGATGAAAAAAGGTATACGAGAGAAGAAAATTAGAGTCCCTTAATGTTAAGTGCATGTAGAAGCTTTGTGGTGGTGCGAGAGAAGGTACCCAGAGTGATACACGGGTTTTAAAGAAATCCGAGGGACATGCTTTAGATGAAGGGAGACAGGGATTATCTCACTGAACAATAAGTTCAGGCCAAATTAAACAAATTTAGCAATGGATATTTCATGACAGAATCAGAAATTTTTTAGGTCCCTTACCATCCCAATGCAGCTGTGTCTTTTTGTCTGTTACTAAGTTTAAAGATGTGGAATCATGATTGGAATTATGGAAATCACCTTAATGAGGTAAACTACAATGAACTCATTGTTTCCTCTATTAAACTAATAACAGGATGGTCAGCATTGTTCAAGCTGCTTTCCCAGGGCAATATTTAACCCTAATTGCTCTGCACTTACAATTTGCAATATTAACAAAATAATCCAAGGCACAAGTTACTTATAACTAGCTATTTCTTTATTCCTCTACTATAGCAGCCTGGAAATTTACTTTTTGTTTACAATTTGATGGGCTAATACAGTGATTTAAAGGCTTTAATAGCAAGAAATGAAATATAGGCGTGTATCTTTTTAACAGCAACAAACAATATGAAATTGTAAAACAAATGCTAACCTTCTCTCTTCTGACCTAAAACGCAATAAAGACAAGATCTAAGGACAGCAAAAAATACCTTCTTACAGATAACCATGCTTTGCTATCATGATACAGTAAGTAGAGAAAACTAATTCCTGTTTTAAATACTTGGGCTTCTTTCTGGCCTTAAACTGAATTAAAATTAATACCTGTTTGACCTCTGTGGATTTTAGTGCAGTTGAAGGCATTAAAAACCCCACAAAATCAGATAATCTTGTTCTCTTATCCTGCAATACCCTGAGACAGAGCAGCAACTTCCTCAAAAGATGCAGGGGAGAAGCAACAAGCTGACTAGTGCACATCCTGCATGCTAAAGACCATCCACACCAGTACTGGACTGTCAGTGACCCTGTAGAGCTTGACAGCTACTTGTACAACTCAGACTAAAAAAGGTCTTTTCCAAAGTCTCCATGTTGAGCTTTCCTGCTGAAGATGCAACTGTGGAGAGACAGTATTGCTGGTACCCCATAGCAAATGCTCTTGCCCTCTGCTTGTCCTCCTCCTAGGACGGCTTGTTCTGACTCAAGAGTCCTCCCAGGGCTTGCTGGCTCCAGAGCAAGAGACCTTGACCTCATCCTGTCCAGAAATTTCCTGCTACCTTCATTTCAAACAAAGCCAGGCAAACTAGAGTTCCTACGCACATAAGAAGAGCTTTGCTGAATGGGGAATTCAGGACCGAGATCTGATTTCCATTTTTATTCTGTTTCTTGCTCCTGTCTGCCAAGTAGAAGAGCTTTGTTCTGCATCCTAATGAAGAGTCGAATCCAATTTACTAAACTGTATAAACTAACTCCTTGCTGTAGCCTTTGATGTTGCTAGGGATGCCTTAGTGTACTCCAACAGGTCTCTGAATATAGCTTTCAGGCCCTTGTCCAATGCTTATATAATCTACTTCCATCCTTCTTGGCCCCACAGAACTGTGACTTGGGCTGGTTCTTAGGGATGTGCTCACCGTGACTGATATTCAAGACAGGGAGAAAGTATTCACATCCCACCACCACACCTCCTCCCCCATTCTGCTATGGGAGAAATGAGCCCAGCTATCAGTGCTTGGCATAAGCTAGACAGGGTTTTAAACCCAACAGAGCCTAGAATGAGGCACTGAGGAAAGGTTCTGGACACTAAACCTACTTTTCTTACCTAACCATGGACATGCAATGCAGAGTCTTCTAAAGGAACACTTGGAGGTTTTTTAAACTTTGTCAGAAAGATTCTCAGTAATAGATTTCAAGGAGTGTCATAGTCACTATGTATAATCACTACATATATATATATTGGGCCATTTGTAACCCACATGTGTTGGAGCATGCCTATGCTGCATGGTTACAGAGGAGAACTTCAGGTGTAACTAAATACCCCTGAGTCCTTTCTAGCTACGCTGGCCTGGAAATCTGTCCTATTCCAGTTAGGGAAAATGTTCCAAATAGAAATATGACTCTTAATGTCCCTGCTCCTGGGGCTGCCATTAATTGTTTGGAGGTTTTT
>WEIV01013796.1:12238-30684 GCA_013390005.1 Calyptomena viridis
TTGGGGGGAGTTGTTTTTGGTTTTATTTGTTTGATTTTGGGTTTTTGTGTTTTGTTTTGGTTTTGTGTTGGGGTTTTTTTGTTGTTGTTGTTGTCGTTTGTTGGGCTTTGCTTAGGTTTTCTTTCAGTGGAAAATGGCTTGTTGCAGCCTTTTTTTAAGGGGACAAAGTTCTTCACCACTTCTGTCAAGGTGACTCTTTTCATGGCTATGTCAAAGAGCTGAGGTTAATGTCATTCTTTCTCCACCACGTTTCCATTGTGAATTTCCAGGCATATGTGTATAGGGTGGGAAATAAGAAACCAACTCCTCCTGCTGTCAAAGCACATATACACCTGGAGCTGCTAAAGAGTAAAGGCTAGTGGCCTTTTTTCACCATTATAATCCCAGGGTTAATTTGTCTTGAGACCCACACACTAGCAAAAACCTTTAACTGCAATGTGGCAGTTCTCAGGTTTTGCAGACCCATCAGGGATTACAGGCTAAAGCTTGAAACAACACCACCCTTTAACCTGTCATGCAGCAACCCTGTAGTGTGAGCACAGGCAGGATGCTCTCAGAGGTGGCTGTTCTCCAGAACCTTTCTGAGACCCCCTCTGAGAGGCAGCATAATATCATTACCTGTGCACTATTGGTTAAATTGTTCTTTATGGACAAGACTGTTGAGAAGGACTGTTAGTGCAAACAGGGTGGGATAATCCTACAGTGATGACATGGACAGTGTAGTCATACTGGCCCATTCATTGACCCACACGTCTCTCCAAAGCCACGTACTGCAGTCCTCAGAGAGGTTTTTAATAGGTCACCTACAGAGTTCAGTTCTGGTGGCATAATGCCCTCTTTTGTTCTACTGAACTGATCAGAAGAACATTGTGATGCTGCCTAGACATTTGCTAGAATGCTTTAATTACTTCCCCATAGTGCCCCACAATATACTCACTGTCCCAAAATATAGTCCTTTCCAGGAGAATCTTGTTTTTACAAGGCAATCTGTATTGTTTAGTGCTTAGTGCATGAATTTGAAGGCCTTGGGTTGAGATGGAGGTAGGAATTTCTGCTCCCAGTTTTCACTTCAGTGTATTTCCTGGAGATTTCTCCCTTGGTTAGAAGGATGCTAGAACTGTTCACATAGAAACTGCTAAACCACCAAACATTACGTCTAGTGCTTTAAGATAACTTAACATGAATTTCAGGTTATCTTAATTCACTGAGCAATAAACTAAAGCTATTTGGCTCCTGTTACACAGACAGCCAAGATGCCTCATAGGAGGACAGAAGCACCCAAGAGAAAAATTATGTTAATGGCTGAGGATGGAATTTGCTACAAACTTCTGAAGCAACCACTAAACAACAGCTGCTTGTAAATCACTCTACAGAAAACTAGTCCCTAGGACTGGTCTTTCCTTCAGTTCTGTCAATATGACTGTTGGATTGGATAAAGCATGCGGTCTCTGGGAGGAAGGTGCTCATATCATTTAACAGTGTTTGATAATTTATAGTGTTTTGAAACTCCAGTGAGTATGTGTCGCTGACAGCAAGGCTGAAAGAGACAGGACATCTGCTTTACTGACAACTCCTCTTGTCCCTTTGCTATTTTCTCAGTGTCAATTAACTAGCCAATTTTTTTTTAGTTTTTCAGAAAGTGAAACATATCTGGCAAAACCCATGGTATTCTGCCCGGAGCATAGCCCCAGGCATTGCTATTGTCCAAATAAGTCAGAAATTGTCTCTATCTTAATGTAATCTATCCAAGGACAGGCCTACCATAGGAAAATAAGTGTATTTCTAAACTCCATTAAATATATTCAAAAGGAATCTCCACTTGCCCCACCCCAAAACAATACTGAATTTTTCCTCAGTCTGCTAAAATGCCTTAGAGATATAACCATCCATAGGATTCTCCCTGGTATGACTTGCCAAGTGGAAAGATGATCAGTGTCAGGAGGACAGGTTGGACTCAGCTGCATTCCAAGTATTTTTGCCACACTGGATGGGACAAAGATACTTTTCCCTGTTATTTCATCACTGCATCACTTAAGAGACCAAGTCTTTCTGGGAGGCCATGGCATAAATCAGCTCTTCAGCACAGAATAACTGCCTGCAGCCCAAAAACTAGTCTGCATCACTGGCACACTTACTGGAGCACAGTTACAGGGTATTCAGTGTTGGAAGGGACCCACAAGGATTACCAAGTCCAACCCTTAAGTGAATGGCCTCTACAGGGATCGAACCCATGACCTTGGTGTTATTGGCACCATGCTCTAACCAACTTGTTAAGATTCTTTCTGCCTTCAAGCTGAGGAGGAGATGTAACTTTTGGTTTCTTTGGAGCTGGAAGAAATGAGAAAAGGCCTGGAGTAGATTAAAGATTAAAGTAGATTAAAGATCTATTACCCATTCATCATTATCGACCAGCTAGCCTGCCTTGCCTGCTTCTTCACCCTCTTAATCCTCTTCCCCATTATAACAAAATACTCAGCTTCTAAAAATACTGTAATAGTTTATAAAAAGCATTGGTCTTGTAAATCAACAAGTGAAGACTACACCTCTTCTTAGAATTCCACAAACCACATCTCAGAAAAAAAGGACTTAAAACTTGATCTCCAACTCCCAAAGCTGGTATTTTACATTAAACTGATTTCTACTGATTTCTACATTTCTGATTTCTACTCTTAAGCTGCCTGAATCACCCTGTCAAATAACCCTCACACAAACTCCAAAACAACAAATAAAGTTAATAACAGCCTCTACCCTGTGACCAAAACCATCCCCACCCTACAAGAATAAAACATAGCTGCACCACTAAAATCCAATTGAACAGAAAACATACCCCCACTATCAACAGTAGCCACCCTGAACTTGTGGCATTCAGTAAGTCCCCCCAGTGACTACCTCCAAGTTCTAAAACAAGACCCATGCAGTAACAACCAATCCCCCCAGGTCTCTGGAAAAGGATCGGCCACTAAAAACAACGTAGAAACCAAACTCACTGCCATTCCACCCAAACTATAAACAACACCAATGACACAAAGGAGACCCTCAAACTCAACCACCACCCACAGCCTGCAATAGATACCAACACCAAACCTACCGCTCTATAATATGGTGAAGGGTTGGGCGCAACCGCTAACCCTCCCAAAACAAAGCACAACCCTAAGAAAAGTACAAAATACATCATAATAGTTCCTGCTTAGCCTCTCTCCAAGGTCTATGGCCTGAATTGTAAGCTTTAGCTACAGGCATCCTCTCAAAATACAACTTTTCTTTTTTTCTTCCCCCTCCTATGCTTCTGTTCAGTCCTCTCCGAAGGCTACTGATACACTGTTTGTAGCTTCTGGGGTGCAAGCATACAGACTGCATGCAGTCTTGCAGTTCATTTTTCAACTGCTTTGCAAGTTTGCTTATTATCGAAATAATCAGCATGCTTAAATGCTGACAGTTTCATTCTTCTCCTTCCCCTATGGTCCCTAAGTTCATTAAAAGGCTTTGTTCCTCCTCCAGGATTTTACGCTCAAACATCTCTGAGGCAAGCTACCTTACTCACTTCCCTTTGTTGTGCTCATGAGAATGGATTTCATTGTCTTGCACACTGTTTGCAGGTGGTACAAAACACTGCCAAGGCAGAATGGCCCCAGGCAATAGGAACGATGATACAAACGACTAGGCAGTATCCCACTTGTTCTTTCTTATGGCTCCCACTCTCCTCTTTGGTTTCTTCAAGAGCTCAGGAACTGCATTTCACAGCCAACCAAATTGCCCTGCTACTTCCTTAGTATTCTCTTGCATTTTAGTTCCCTTCATTTTATTGTCCCTGTACTCTCATCTCAACACTTGGTAATTTCCATCTCTTTTTCTAAAATGGGCAATGCCAGATCTTCCTTTCTATTTGAAATTTAGCTCAGATCCCTGCAAAAGGCTGAATGAACTATTCTGTCAGCTATGCTAGAGTGAATTTATGTCATTAAATATTGTACTTCCCTTACAGTTAATGAACATTCACGAACATTGTTTCATAACAGTATTCATTTCTTCAGAGTGTCTTTCTCATCCAGCATTGCTTGTTTACTTGGAAAGCCAACGTCTCCAAAATGAAACATCTGAGGATTATTTACTCTCTCATTTGTTATTTTATATAATAATGAGCATATCTGCTTCTCTCTTGTCCTACAGTCTTTCCCCTGAGCAGACAGTGCTCTCCTCTGCAGCATAATATTGTGAGGTTTTCCAAGGGACACATTAGGGAACTTATGATAAATATTAGTTCATGTTACTGGTGGAGAAAGTGAGTGTTAAGGATCGTTAGCATCCAGTATCCCCTGCACAAACAGGTTCAGTTGTATAATTAAACAGGTCATCCAAGTACCGGAAAGGTTGTATCCAGAAACGAAGCTTTCTAAGGGGTGAGAACAATGCTGATAAAGATCAAGTGACTAATTGTAAGCAACAACCTCCAAGTTGCCTCCGGATGAATAAATCACAGTGAATGATCCAAGCATATTTTCACATGGATACGGTCTCATTCACAGAGGCAAGGAGCTGGAAAACATCAGGAGCGAAATCCAATTGGCTGGAAAGGAATGAAAAGATTTGGATTTCAGTAGGGATTACGTCACAGTTTTGTGTAATTATTCCTAGCTGGTGGAACCACTGCAAAAGCAGAGAGGCCCAAGAAAGCAGGACCTGAAACCTACTGTCTCTTGTTCTTGGGGCTGGTTGACTAGCTGCTCTTGTTATGATTTCCTTTGACATTTCCAGGATTAATGTGAGGAGTGGCAAAATACAACAGTGAGAGGAGATTTCAACTTCTAGGATTCTTCCACGGGGGATAAATTAATGCCAAAGATCTTTGTAATGAATAGTCTGCCCCAGAATTTCTGCGTGAGCTGTGGCTTGACCTGGGCATGGAGCTGGGAAAATGTGTCCTGGGATATCTCATCACAAGAGGCATGAAGGAGAGTAGAGAGTTTCTTTTCTTTCGAAACACAAGTGAGTGAGGGCAGAGATAGTTTATAAAAAATCCTCCTTTGCTAGCAACCTAAATGTAAGCTACCACAATGCAGGGGATCACTTTTGGGAAATAATCCTTGTAATCTCTTCAGGACTTGTAGCTGATACTAAAGGCCAAGTTCCTGAGTGACATTTGCTCTTTTAGCTATTACAATCACCATGACATGAGCATTTTTGTGGAGTTGCTTTTAGTATCTTAGCCTTGGCTAAGTGCCTATGATAACAGAGGCTTGAAGTACCTGAGACCCCTGCCTAAAGCCTTACCCACTCATTGCTGAGTCTTTGGTGACAGGCATGACCAAGCAGAGCAGTGCTTCTTTGATGAGTGGCTGTAGATGTTCAGAAGATGCTGTCCTCGCTTTGAACACCTTTATGTCACGGTGGTTTCCATGTGCTTTCCTGAACAGGATCTACTGTAGCTTTTGCAAGTATTTGTTCTCTGCTGCAAGATTCTTGCTTTAAAAAAAAATAATTTTCAATCCAAACCTCAGCATTCTTGGCTTTCCTTGTTCAACCCCTTCTAATTTCTGTTCATAAAAGTTGCAGTCACATTTTTTTTTCACCTAAAGTGCAGAGCCTCTCAACTCCAAAAAGTAGAAGTTCTGATTGGCAACAAAGAAGACAAGCGAGCATTCTAGACATAACCAGCCCCCTCAGACATGGCCCGTGTGAACACACACCACCCCCAGAAAGCATTTTCTTCAGAGTCCTGACCAAGACCACCTGTCCTCCAAAGCTGTTCAGCTCTCAGCAGTCTGTTCTAGCTATGAGGAAGAACGATGATCACATTGCAAAGCGAATGCCATCGAGCCTCTCTGGCTCTCATTCACATCCAGCTCTTGCCAGGGTCTGGAGGAGAACAGCTGGGCTGCTTGTCAGTGTGTGGCTTCTTAGTCATCAGTGCTCTCCAGTGTAGGAGAGATGGGAGGCTCAGGGAGGTGGTGGCAAGTGTTAGTTTCCTTATGCTGGATCCTCCAGTGTTTGCTGCCATTTATTCTGGAGATCTCGAGCCAAGAGTTGATCTTGGGAGCAGAATCAGAAGATGCCGGGCTCTTTTCCTGAGTGTAACTACCATCACTGTGAATTGAGCTCCTTATAGGAACAAAGCCTGTGCTGAAACAATTGTAGGCTCAGGGAAAGTGTCAGCAGTATCACAGAGAGAAGGACATTCCCACCACAGTTTACACAGCTTGCTCTGTGTACAAGACCACAGGAATCCAATGTTGGTATCGTTATGATCCCAACCAATTATCATTATGATCATCATGGTGGCTTATGATGTGCCCATGATCCCAGCATGCAGAGCACCTTGAAGGCAGATAAGAGCCATACAAGAACACTGGGACTCCTGAAGCAGAAGTCTGGAGTCAGGGTTCCATCCTCAGAGTGTGTGTGACCTAACATATGAAGGTTTGTCAGGCCAGAGCAGAGAAGAGTGCAGAGCCACACTGCCTCAGGATGGCAGGATGGCCTGATGCCTCCCAATGTAGACTATTTTATCAAATCCATTGCCAACTTAGATCCTTGTTTGAAAAGCCTGCACATTGGTTATGAGAAGCAATACAAAAGCAGTTCTAAGCACTTTGAGCCATGGCCTCCAGGAATCCCTCACCTCATTCCCTCCTAGAGGATACAGCTATTCTAAAAATATTTTGACTGCCAATGTCCTTATGCTTTTGGCTAAAGTTAGTCTCTGTGGGCTTATGTGTTAGGCATTAACTGTCTCTGGGCTGCTATGCCAAGCTGCGGAAGGAGGATGTCTCAGGAGAACCATCTGAGTCCTCCCCCATGTCAGGTCTTTTTCTGCCAGCAAACTCTATGAGAACCTGGGGTGTCCTCACCTAGTGGATGCATGCTGGGGAGAGAAGGGATAAGCATAGGAATAAATGGTATCAGAGATTTACATGGACTGACAGAGCTCATGGGCCAAGATTAGGAAATAAGCTCTGTTATGAGTGAAGACAACAAATTCTCTAATTCAGAATTCAGAAGAGGTCTTTACACACGGTACTTCTCAAAGAGCATCACAATACCCAGCAGGAGTTGCTAGGCTGCTTATGGCTGGGCCCCTCTTTAACCCATGTGCTTTGTGTTCAGATACGTTGAACTATCTGCTCCCATATGGCTCCATCACCTTTGGATAAAACACTGCTGCTGAGAATATATAGATTACTAAATGGTATAATTATTTAAGGCTGATTTCTGCACAACGTTGGGTCCGTTTAAATGTAAACGTAGTAAAAATATCAGGAGATGAGAGGACTGTTTCTAGCTCTGCCACTTACTCACTGTTTGCCTTCAGGTAAATCACTTGGTCTCTCCATGCTATAACTTCTCTAGCAGTAAAATGCAGACAGATGCTAACCTCATAAAAAACTTCAGAAAAACAGAGATTATCATTATATAATGATACTCAAGTAGTCATATCATCAGACTTGCCCTCTAAAACAAAACTTAAACCAAGAAAAAGAATTTGATCAAATCAGACTTGCAGTCCAAAAACCAAACATGATGGGACTTACCACTACTGACTTTAGCAGGCTTGGCTGTAGGCAGCCTTTGCAAATATCAGTGAGCTGTATGAAGTATATGTAGGTGGACCTGGCTTTGAGTTTTGTGTTAGAGTGGTTTCATAGCAGTAAATTTAAAAAAAAAATATTTTCTGCTGTATTTTTCTTTAATTTTTGTGTCTCTTAATCAGAGAAAAAAAAAAGTCACTTCCACACACTCTGCATGTTGTGCTCCCTTCAGCAACAGCATGTTGGAGCCATGTTTCCAGGGCTTCCAGGTCCTCTGGCTCCAGAGCACTTGTCAGCCACTGCTGTGAAGCCAAGAAACCCATAGCTCAGAGCCAGAATCCTGATGCTCAGGATCCCTGTGCATGTGTTTTTCTGGGTCGGGAGCTGCTGTGACTTAGTAGCATGAAGGGCCATGATAGCATTCACTGGAGAACAGAATGTAATTTTGGCTTTCTGCAGACAAAATGAAGATATCTCTGAAGATAGTTATTTAAATTTCTTCCATTATCAGGCTCTCTCTGACAGCCATTAGACTGGTTTAGCTAGGATGGTGGTACCAGAGTTCCAAAGTAAGTCTGTAGAATTTTCTGTAGAAGAAATACTCTAGGATTCATAAGAGCAGAAGCTGCTCTATTCTCCTACTTGTTGCCAGGTGAAGTTTCTGTGACCCTTTTCAACATTTGGCCTCCACTGAGCATACCATCACACCTTATGCAAAAGCAATATTACAAGCCCCCAGAAAAGTTCTGGTGCCCCCAATACACTAAGGACATGGACCTGTTGGAACAAGTCCAGAGGACAGCCACTAAGTTGATCACAAGGCTGGAGCACCTCTTCTTTAAAGACAGGCTAGAAGAGCTGGAGTTGTTCAGCCCTGAGAAGACTCCAGAGATACCTTATAGCACCTTCCAGTACCTGAAGTGGGGCTACAAGAGAGCCAGAGAGGCACTTTTCACAAGGGCGTGTAGTGATAGGGCAAGGGGGAATGGCTTTAAGTAGAAGGAAGGTGGGGTTAGATTAGATATAAGGAAGGAGGGTGGTGAGACACTGCAACAGGTTGCCCAGAGACGTTGTGGTTACCTCATCCCAAGACTGGACAGGGCTCTGAGCCACCTGGTCTAGTGGAAGGTTCCCTGTCCATGCCAGGGAACTAGGTGATCTTTAAGGTCTTTTCCAACCCAAAATATTCTATAATTCTATAAAAAATGTTCAACAGAGCTATACTACATAGGTAACATGTACTATATACATCAGCATGGGTCAGCCTGAAAGCCGAACTCTTGACTTGAGAATATACAACAAAATAAATTTCTTTAGGAGAAGCAGTATTAAAAAATTTTGTAAGCCAATTAAGAACAAAAATTCATACAATTACAAGCTCTTGCACCTAATATTTCAGGGAGAGACAAAAAGGGAAATATAAACCTTTTATTAGTACCGGCAATGAGAAATGACATTTATTTCAGGCATGCAATATATTATTGAAGGGTTGCGCAGAATTTAGAGATAATAAATTATATGCATTAGAGGGCATATATATTATTTAATAAAGTGGGTGAGAGGAAGACAGCAGAAAAAAAAAGAGTGTTCATTTACTGAAGGAACCCTGGGACAAAAGCAAATGATAATTCCATCAGGCAGGATTTGAAGGACATTGAAGAGAGAAAAGTGTAGCTCAAGAGATCATCTAATTTATCTCACTGGTAATAAAATGAGCCTGAAAACTATTTCTAAATGGCAGATAATTCAGATCTGAGGAATGTCTCTTACATATAATTTAAAAAGGAGAAGTATTTGCACTGTTATTATTAATAATGGAATATTTTACTTAAAAATTCAGGAACTGACTGTTCCTCCAGTCAAGTTTTTCTCAGATTGAGGGAAGTTGTCTGAGAAATGTGGAGCCATTTTAATGTTTCGTATGGGACGGAAATTGTTTTCTTTTTCCCAAGACACCAAAGTAAGAGGCAAGAACCACAATAAGTTTTATCAGGAATGTGTGAGTTTATGATATAGACACTTGAGGCAACTCTGGCTTTTATTATCTAATGACTGGGATGCCACAACTGAGCATTTCTGCAAAAGATGCCTGTAACTACCTTATCATATACCTTCCTACTTTGCTCTCTTATAAACTGTTCAAAGCTGTACCAATCCAAAACTCACCTCAAAACCTAAAGTGACAAGGTTTACCTATATGTCTGTATAGATTAATTGTGGAACTTCTCAGTAACAACACTGTGTAGCAAAACATGGAAAAATTAAAACAAACAAAAATATCTCTGCTCATAATGCATTTGCTAGTGTTGCCCTGTTCTCTCCAAAGTGTGCTCTGCTTTTTTTCACCAGAGTTTCAATTTTCAAATGATGAGACTCATATAATTTCTACTTACATCCTACTATGCCTTTCCAACATTTGTCAAGGAGACTTATAAAGTTTTTCTTGAGTAAGAATTATCCTGTTCCTCATTTTATCCTGCCTGAATATACCTTTTTGTTTTCTTTTAAACATTTTAATGCATCCTTTCTGTTTTTAGCTTTTCAATTATTGTAGTTTTTAACTTTTCCACGACCAGGGTGGTCATTCTTATCTATTAGTCACTCTCAAGATTATATTTCCATAACATTAGTTTCACCTTTCCCTGAAACTTCTGTCATTTTCCTATTGCTTTCTAGATATAAATTCACCAGAATCTTTATAGGTCTGATGACATCCTGGCAGGAAGAATGGGATGAGCCCGACCCTCGTGGAGTCTCTGGGCTGCTTAGATATTGTTTGGCAGACCTTGAATGAATGTGTTTCATATCTGGCTGCCCATTGCCACCTCATAGTATAATTTTGTAGACACCTAGCCCATTCTCTGTTTTTCTGGTGGATTTGGTCTGACAGGAAGGTGCAGAGATTGAGCACTGCAACCTGAAATCCTGATGCTTTTAGTTCAGTTTTGGTAGGGCTGTCTCAAACTTACAGTTTGAGTTAAGTATTGCTGAATTCATGATACATAATTCTGTCTGAAGCCCTCTCCCTTGTCTTTTGCTTCTTCCTCTGTCTGCTTTGCAAAGCATATGGAAAAGTTAGGCAGTGACTGCTATTCAGAGGGCATTGCACTAACAGTAGGGAAATGTTAATAAAGCCTTTAGGTAGGATAAGACTTTACTTTAACCACTTCTGTGTCATTGAGAAAGTCCTCAGGACCTTGGGTTATCAAGACAGATTTTCCTACTCCTTTTTCTCTCATTTTGCGATGGACAAGTAATGCTACAGCCAAACACAGCACAAATTACACCTCTAATTTGCCTCAAAGATAGGAAGGCAGAGTCAGGGCAGTAGGAATGGGTTGCTGTTTCTTTTTTTTCATGTGGAGCAAAGCAGTCTAACTAATGGCCTAGGAACAGTTCAAGCTCATGGAGTGCTCCTGGCCAGCCCACAAGCCGCTTCCCAAGGAAGTGCCGTCCAAGCAGAGTTACAGCCCTGTCTGTACTGTAGCAGACTAGACCAGGCACAGGTATAGCTGGGGATGGACACAAGCTGGGATGGGGATGACGAGCTGACTGTGGGTGAGTCAGGGCTGTGGGGGGAATCCCTCTCTGCTGGACCATGCAGAGAAGAAGGACTGATATTCAGAAATACTCAGTAGATGGCAGAATCAGATCCATCCTGCCTAGTCAAGGGAATCTGAAATAATATCAAATACCTTAGAAAACTTAGAAACTGAAGAGAAGTGGGTCAGCTCAGGTGATTGGATTTTATGGCTAATGTGTATTCAGAGGGTAAGGGCAGAGCTAGGTATGAAGGACATTTACAAAATGTTCTTTACTTTCTTTTTGATTTCTGAGAAATGTCTGTTTGATAGTTGGATGTAGTCTTACACCAGGAGAGAATGTTGAAAGACTTCAATAAAATATCTCAAACAAAGGAGGCTGTCCTAAAATTCAATAGAATACACTACACATTCTGAAAGATATAAGAACCAGTCAAATTCAGAGTCTTGATGGGAAGCTATCCACAAGGAGATGAGATAGACTTGGATAAAACACACAGGGGCTAGGATTCCCTTCATAATAACTGCTCAAAACTCCATTACCCGAAGTGTTCACAAGTAAAGGGAAAAGCTACAGAAGAGCTGCCTGAAATATATTAGGTGAAAGGGATAAAAGGCAAGTCAAACTGAAGAACAGAAAATCCTATAGAGCTCAAACTAAAGCAGTAGAAGCAAGTACTAGAGTAACTGTATGAAACTTTCAGAATAGACAGTATCACTGAAAACAGAGAGCTCAGCTGTAGTACTCAGCTGTCCTTGAGATGCAGGGAACACACTAACATTCAAAAGCGCATTTAATTGGTAGAGAGAATGAGCAACCTTACGAAATGATCCATAGGAAAAAATAAATGGAGTGGCTGTGCCTCCAGTGGCAAATTTCAAAGAATAGGATAGATGATGAGGGAAGACCTGTATTAAAAGAGAACAGACAAGCAGTACCTAAAGGTATGGGTAACAAAAGGGACACATCTATTAATACCAGGGTGTTTTGCCATCAGAGAAACCCTGCAGTGGCTCTGTGACACAAATGGGTATGAGCTAGTGCTTGTAACATCCCTATGATGAAAGGGGTGCTCTCATTTTTCAGATATAGCAGATGAAGCAACCCTGCCTGTGGCCACAGGGGTTTTTTTAGCTGTTAGATCTCATGACTTTCTGCCTCCATATCCTCTGCTATAGGCCACAGTTCAGTACTAAATAAACGTGTGTATGAAACACTGAATTTACATCATAAATAAAACCAGAATTGTTCCAGCTGGCTCACCTGGGCATAGAGAGTCTAAAGGAAATCTGACAACAGAACAAACAGAAAGGGCTAGAAACTAAATAGCTTAATCAGTTAGGAGACTGAACGAGAACAAATACTTACAGTTAGTAAGTGTGGCTTGATGACATTTTTTCCTGGATAAAACTAGAACACAAAAGCACCAAAATATTTGCGGAGCTGAACTGGACCGCAAGCAAAACAGACAATCTGTATTTATGATAAAAAGTAGAACTCTGAGTGATGCATGGATGATTCATCTAATTTTCTCATTTGATAAACTCAGTGTGACTTTACATTGAAAGAGAGAAATATAAATGTAGTGAAATGGATTGCTGCTCAGAGAAAGATATGGATGGAGTGACTAGGAAAACAAAGATCATGAGTAGGAAGATAAGGGTTCTGAGAATTTTAAACACCTAGAAAATCTAATGTTCCCATTATTTCCCTTTTATTTATTTATGTGTTTGTGTATACACATATCCACCTATATTTGCATTTATATGTATGTGGGTCTATGTTTCACATGAGAAGCATCAAGGACTAGGAATGAATTTTTTTGAATTTTTACCACTGTTCTTTTGCTAATGATGACACTGATGCAGAAGACTTGGAGCCAAGAGGAAATGTTGAGCTCCCCTAACTGGATGTGTTTTGGAGCATTGAATCTGGGCCTTTCTCTAATGTTTAAATGCTAGACAGTTTTCCTTGCCAAGACTTGTGTTCACTAGTGCACAAATGATTCTTACAACTCATTGTTTGATGTCTTCCTTATGTGAATAATTGCAGGGTGCACAAACCATATAAATAGATACATTTGTGTGTACTCTGTGTAAGGATTGCAGGGCAGAGGCCTTAGAAAAGTTTTTCTACTGAAAGTGTAAGGATCAAAACTTGGCTGCAGGTTAGCAAGTAACTACCTATGAGGCAAAACAGAAAAAGTCATATTCTGAAAGCATGAAGTAGGGATGATTTCTTTAGCATTCATCTGTCTATATTCAGAGGAGTACCACAGGTCCCAAATAAAAAACCCACTCACATATCTAAGTCTTGCACTGAATCCCTTCTCATGCAGTGTTTCACAATGCATGGCCCAGGCAAAGCCAGAAACAAAGAGGTGGATAACTGTGTGGATAATAAACCAAGTGTTTCCGACATTGCTGTAAATCCTACCTACAGAAATACACACACATAATTTCTACATACAGGAAATTGGTCTTAAAAAGTGACTTGGAGAATGTTAGTACGGCATGGATATTCTCTGCCTCTCATAACAAAGAAAGTACAGCATCAAATAAAATTGTCATGTGGCAGGCTAGGAAAAAAAACTAAAGAAGGCAGTGTATTTTTCGCACAGCACTTAGTTTGTAGAACTCATCACTATGGGATATTGTGGACATTAAATATGTAGCTGAGTTTAGAAAAGCCTAAGAAAAGTTAATGTTAAAAAATTATCAGCAGAGTATGTTATGCCAAAAATACCATTTTAGTTCATGCAGTTCTTGAGCTTCAGACTTCTGAATGCTGACAGAATGTGCCAGGAAGATATTCTATATGCTTGTTCTGGTTTTATATTCCTTCCTTCAAATCTACTGCTTACCACAATTGGACGGGTTTCTGTGCTGGGTGGACCTTTGTTCTGATTTGGTATGGTTGGTTTAATGTTGTCAGAGAAATCTTGCTTATGATGCTTAATCTAGTATTTACTATTTGTAGTATCCCACTAGAGATCACCCTGTGGAAAGGGTAAATATCCCAGTTTGGTAAATATCAAGGTTCCTTTTTAATGTAATTATGCTAATGTTTTATCTATACAAATAATGATGCTTTAATAGTTCAGTGATGTTATCTGAAAATCTATATAAAAATGTCAAGAATTTGAAAGAATTTCAATATAAGGCTTTAAAGGATCTAAATTTTTTTCTTGACCAAGCATAGTAGTTCATTCAGAACCACTTTTAAGATGAAAAGTGCTTCAAGTACTAACATTTTGAGCAAATGAGCCGTAACGATTCCAACACTTACGCACATGGTCATGTCACACTTCTGAGCAATCCCATTGAATCTAATGGATCTGTATGGGCTTTGAGAAGTGGTATATATGTAAGTGTGTGTAGAACTGATGTCTGAACAACTTTCTAAACATCAGCATATATTAGTCTTCTAATTTTGACTACTGTGTCCATTTTTATTGGTTTTCAATGTTCTAAGTAAAGAATCATCCTAACACAGTCCTGTTTTTGTAATAAAGTGGATTTTTTTGAAATATCTGAACTGTCAGTGGTGATGTGTAGGACTCCAGGTGCTCCCGCTCATGGTATTGTGGAAGGAGATGACTTTAAATACGGGGCCCAGGTTTACTTCAAGTGCAACGCAGGTTACAGCTTAAAAGGCAGCCGTGTTGCCTACTGTCAGCTTGATGGGATTTGGTCAACACATCATCCTGAATGTGGTAAGGTTACTTTAAATTTTAATTCTTATCAAATATTTTGGCCAATGTATTCCCATGAAACTAGGCTATCCAAATCTCACTTGACATTTGGTAGATCTGTGACTTAATATGTTCTTTTGTCTTCCTGTCTTTAAGAAATAGTAGGATTTCCTATTTTATTCTGCTGGAACCCAAATCTGCAAGACTTTCTTGTATAAAGGTCTGACTGAAACGTCAATTGACTGAAAACTAATATCCTTAAGGACTTTAGGCATATATCCTTCTTACACACAGCTGGAAAATGTCTAGGACCAAAGCCAAGTGAGGGACATTGTGCATCAAGGAGTGGTTACTCCCATTCCTATGTATCTGACACCTTCTCTGCAGAAGTCTGGTCCACTCTGCAAAGGTGAATAGGGGCTTACTATGAAGACTGGACTCTTATATCAACAGAATTCCAATCCTAGAGATAAACAGATAAAAAAGAAATTTCCATGAATTCTGACTGTGCAAGATGGCATGCCTACTGTTCACATTGATTCAGCTATGAAATTCCAAGCCCTTTCTTCTCATCCAAAGAGATTTTAATTTTTCTTTAGTTGATTTGCATTGCACAATTTCATTTCCATATTCCAGAATAATTTGTTGGTTGAAAAAGTGCTTTTATGTCAAAAAGTGTATTATGTCAAACAATGTAAATCTGGGGAGGGCCAGGTTAGGGGGAGTGTTGTATAAGAGCCGTATATAAGTTTACCACAAAGAGCAAGCAACAGGCTTTCTTCCATCTAGAAAGAATGTCTCCAGTTGCAGTGAATGTAATGTCAGGATCATGCTAAGTCCCTACTGCATGATATCCCTGGCTAACGATCTATAGAAAGATTTGTCTCTAGACTTGGCTGTGACTGAAGTGTTAGGTGATGTAATTTGGCTTTCTCCTTCCCGAACGTTTTCTCTTTGGTTTTAACCTATAAAAAAGGTCATAATCCTGACCTTAGGCAAAAAGACAATTACTGTTCAAATTACTGAAATAAGAGACGGGCTTAATTGACTTATTTGGTCAAGCTTTCAGTACATTTGGAAACATGCAGTCCACTCATCAGATGATGCCTCTAGGCTAGTCATCCGTGCAGAAAGCAACTTGCAAATAAAACATTATACTGTGGGGCATTCACTATAGTTTTAGCTGGTACCAGGTTATCAGCCACTTGTGGCTCACAAGTGAGAGAATGTGTGAGGTACAAAGAAGGAAAATGGAGCCAAATTAAAAGGAGATAGGGTTCTGCTTTTTCCTTTCTCCTGGTTGAGAGGAAGTTCAGACATCCTCATTGTTTACTGAATATGACTCATGGAAAAGTATTTAAGTACATGCCTTCAACTTATGCTAAACCCCAATGTTTGTAAAGAAAACACTGCAATATTTGCTTAGCTTGCATTATATACTCAATGTTAAAAGCATATGCTCTTCATTGAACTTGCATTGTTATGTTTACCTGTGTGTTAAATGCTCTGCCGAGTTAGGCTTTGTCAGGTGGCACGAGGATATGGAGACAGGACAGGGCCATACCTTTGCACTGTAACTGTGCTGTTTTCACAGGAATTTAAATAAAAGACTGAGTGCTTTGTTATATGTTGGTGCTTTTGTGAAGTGAGGCAGCTGAGTCTGGAGCAATGATATGAAGAGGTCCTTTTGGGTCAGTTGATATGTCTCAGATGTCTCAGTCTTCTCAGCCCTCTGTAAGCAGAGCAGCACCAACATGAGCTGTCTAAACTAGATGTTCACTGGTTATCATGCAAGGAGATATCTTGCAGAGGAATTAAACAGAATTGCATTTTACTGTTTTCTTGACAAGAAAACTGAGATGAAATCCAAAAGGAAAAAAAGTACCTTGTATACTGCAGAATTAAAAATACAAGGAAAAACACCTACTAGCATCATATAGTCAATACTATCATCCAGATTTAGGCCAAAAAATTATGTTTAGTGAGAGGAAAAAAACCAAAAAAACCTCACAACGAGAATGAAAAAGAAGGGGAAAACACTGAGAAGGAGGAAGAAAAAGAGGTTTTATAGGCAGAACATACCATAAGTAAGCTTTTCCATATTAAATTTTTATTATCAGTAAATACGTACGTATTTTCTCTTTCAATTCCCGTATTTCCCTGAATTATTGAGATTTGTCTCACAGTGCTATGAAAACAAAGTGCAACCAAACATAAAAGTAAAATTATGTAGTCTAGTTTTACTATCCAAGTCCAGTGAAGTATTAAAAATACAGGAAAGTGAAAAGATTGCCAAGAGCCTGTTTCCTGCAAATAGTGTAAGTGCAGCCTTTTATGCTACTGAAGTAGCCTTGTTAATGTTAATGGGGCATTAAAATCATGTAAAGTCAAGGTTCTTTTTCAGGATTGTCAGCTACTTCTTAAGGTTTTCACAATTTGAGAACTTTTAACAATTTGAGAATCATATCCTTTCAGTAAAGACTAAAGTGTGTACTATAAACAGACATCTCTATATTCTAATTTCTTCTTCAATATTTGATATTTTCAAAGACAGGGATCCTGGAAGGGTCTTGAAAAGGCATCTTTAATAAAGTGTAGATTGTTTAGTATTATCTGAATGAAATGCCAAGCAATTCGATGGGTGAAAATAACATAGTGAACCTGATAAAATGGTTACTATCTTTTTCCCCTATCATTAGTTCTAGATGAAAAAAACTGCTCAGATCCTGGTGGCCCACTCAATGGCTACAGAAGAGTGGTAGAAGACACTGGGCTCTTGAATGGACGCTATGCAAAAATTGGCACAGTCATTGCTTTCTTTTGTAACAACTCGTATGTTCTTAGTGGGAATGAACAGAGGACCTGCCAAGACGATGGAGAGTGGTCAGGAAAACAACCAATCTGCATAAAAGGTAGTTTACAAACTTTTTTACCACTACTCACACAAGCTGCTGTGGTATTACTGGATTTTGTTTAATATAATTGGCACTCACCAAACATTCATTTTTGCTAATAATATGCTTTCTGACTGATACCTGATACTGAGATTAGTAGTTTGCGAGCTCTACTGACTGCTATACTCTGACAGATGCCATCAGAGAAGATGCCAATGATTCCAGAAGATTCCATCTTTAAACAGGGAAAGGGATGTTCACCCTTATTACCCTCATTCTAGGATCAAGCCTGCATAAGATCAAAATCAAAGAAGATCAGGAGGGAATTGAAATAGAATGAAATAATTGTCTCATGAGACAGTTGACAATGATCAGTTGCAGTCAAAGGGAACAGCTTTCCTCTCGTAATCCTTTTAAGACAATGGGACCAGTCATGAGTGTAAAAGGCCAAGCCTGTAGATTGCAGCCTTGAAGATTTGGTTCAGAAAACCACTTGAGGACATCTGTATTGAATCACACCTTTAAATCCTTTGCTAGAAAGGAAAATATGCTATTGACCTGGAGCTATTCTAACTGTATGAAACCATGAATGAATGAATGAATGAATGATTTTGTGCTGTGGAACTGCCAAATTCATTTTATCAAAGCAATTGTTTAACACTTGTTTTAATGGATTTTTTAAAAACTGAAGTAATGATGATATAAGGAAATATGTCTGTCCCCTAGGGTATTTGCTTTATTCTGTTATTTTATATGGAAATAATCTCTCCCTGAAGAGTATAATCATCTGTA
>WEIV01013796.1:43006-93546 GCA_013390005.1 Calyptomena viridis
CCCCGCCGGCCACTGCTGGGCGGCCGCGGGGCAGCAGCGCCGGTCCCCGGGGCAGCGAGAGCCTGCTCTGGGACGGCGGGGTGGGGGAGAGCCGAGGAGCGGAGCTGCCGGATCCTCGCCCTGCGGAGCCCTCAGGATTACAAGGAATTGCGTGCTCCTTTCCAGACGTGAGCGAGGGTTATACCAAAGAGCCAACCTCCTTCGCGCCCTGCTGTCCAAATTAATCCCTTGGACTCTTGAGAAGACAGGGGGGTTTTCGGAACCATGGCATCGACAGAAGGGTGAGGGGGACCGTCTCTTCGGTGGGAGGAACGGGAGGATGGGGAAGATGCCCGGCATTGTTCTATTGGTAACAGTTTCCTGTCATCTGCTTCATTGTTAATCCTTGCCCCTCGCCATTCCCTAACATTGTAATTAGGGAGCGAGGAGAAACGAGAAGCAGACGAGCCACATATAGAAGAGGGAGAGGGGGAAAAGAATTTCAAATATGAGCCACTGAAAAGGTTTTGGGTTTCCTCCTGTCACTTCTTTATTTAACCCCTGGAGGGCAGATCAAGCTTAAACCACCTGCCTGAAGGAAGAGTCCAAGTGAATGGTTAACTCAAGAGAAGAGGAAGCTGTTTCCTAAATATAACAGTAGTAGTAATAATAATTATATTATTATTTCAAAAAGAATCGAAGACCTGTTTCCCCCCCCCAGCCACCCCTTGAAAAGCCAACAAACGAATCCAACTTCTTGAGGAGTTGTGCAATTTTGCAGTTCCGTGCCAAATGCGTTACAGTGTGAGCAAGAGAAATGCTGGGAAGGGCAAAGGGTTCTACAAGAAGCTTTAAAGAAAAGCAAACACAGTTCAGCTCTGGTAGTGTCCCTTGGAAAGAAACCATTCTTCCTACCTTTGCCAGGAATCAGCCTGCAAGAATCAGCCACTTCATTGCTGTTTGGTGGGGCTGGGGGCTCATTCACTTTATAGAGTAACTGGTAGTAGAAAAGGAAGGAAAAGGTTTCTTTGATCTCTGCTTGCCCTCTTATAACACTAGTTAGTATTAGACTGCATTTAGTGTGAGCCTTGCCTTTATCCCTGGATGTTGTCATGTTGTATCAGCATGATCTGCTCTGGATAGGACTCTTTGAGGACAGAGTGCAAAAGGAAGCTCAGTTTATATTGTCTTTGTGTCTCTCAGGCTGAAAGACTTGCTGAGCTGATTTAAATAACCCAGCACATGTCTGGGAGGGTGTGCACAAGTGTCCTGTTACCTGATCAGAAGAAGGAACTGGCTGGCTGTGCAGTGGCCCTCAAGCAGTTGGCTTGGGAGGAGTGGGAGGTTAGAAAGTATTGGTTTTGGTTGCTTTAGAAAAAGGATGTTCTCCCAGTCTGACACAGGGCAAATCCGTAAGGTTCTTCTGTCTTTTCACAGAACTGTGACAGAAGTAATTAACTATTAAATAAAAATTGTCTATTGCCTTGTTTTTGCAGGGAATTTCTGCACTGAATTTGTATGTTTTTGGTTTTGTTTTTGTTTTGGTAGCAGCCCAGCAGTTTCATCTGCCCTATATAGCGTTTCCTCTGACAAGGAAATCGCTTAACTAGATACTGTCAACAAATGATCAGAGGCACGAGGAAGACGCTCAGAGATTGAGGAACCAGCCTACATCCATAGGCTTGCAGCTCTGTCCCTTCTGTGTCCTTGGACTACACCAACTATCATTCTCCTCTGGATGCTGTGGTTGTCTGTTGTTTGTGTTCCCACATAAGGTGGCTGTAGTGACCTGTGCTTGTTTTGGACCAGTAGGGGAATGTGGGATCTGTTGCGCAGGGGTTTAATAAGAGGAAACATGACAACAGGTGGCTGTGTTAGAGACATCTGTCGACTTTGGATGAAAGGAGGTTTTAAATGTGTGTAGAAAGGTACTTTTAAAAGATGTTGGGTGAACAGTGGGCTAAAAAAGGTCAGAGAACCAGAAACAGAAAGGCTTCAGTAGATGCATGCTCTTGCTTTCCTTAAAGAACAGAGCTAAATTATCAGGGTGAGAAAAGAAACAAAAAGTTTAGACCTTGCTTTCAAACCTTTTAGGAAATTTGCCTAGACTAAGGCAGGCTGAAACTGTTATTTGTTATGATTCAACTAGTGGTTGGTGATAGCTGGAGGAGGTGTGGAAAACAAGTTAAGTGGGAAGAATTTCACTTGTCAATCCCTTTTTACCAGTGAAAACTTCTTCCAAAACTTGAAGAATTGTCATCTTTCTCTCCCCTCAAGTGAAAAGCTGAGGATAGAGATTAGCTTTCACTCTGTCCTAAAGATCAGCAAACTGAGACACCTTAAGTATCATCAGGGAAAGTGAATATTGACTGATCCTTGTTCAAGAAAGACTTTCTGCCAATAGTGGCACAATGTGAGAACAGCAGCAGAAAGTGCCCTTTGCTGCAAACAGAGCAGTGTATCTCAGGCACACACAGGTATGAGAAAGATCTGCTGGAGCTGGGGACAATGGTATTATGTCTAGTGGCTCTTGGGCTGTCCATATGTTAGTAGAGATGAGAAGTACATAAATGCTTTATTTTGTGGTGATAAATGTACTCCAACTACAGTCATTCTTGCAGTGAGTTATTTCTCCTCTAACAGAGGAGCTTACATAGAATCTCCAAAGTGGGGGTGTCAGGGATGTGACAGGATACTTGATGAACAAGAAAAGGCCCTGATACATTCACAGAGGAAGGTAATTCTGTATTCCATTGTTAAGAAGTAGTGGTCACTCAGAGCCAGGACTTGCTAGGAAGGATTTCCTTTTCTGCGCCTTTCCAGTCATCATTTTTCCTTCAGTGTCTTTCCATGCATGGAAATTTGCTGCACAAGTCTTTCTGTTCCAAGAGGATGGTAGACAATGGGAAACTTCATTTGGTAGAAGAAAAGAAAGGATATGTTCAAGAATATGGCAAAATCAGAGCCATGTGTCCTCTGGGTCTATCTTACTGTAGTTTCAGCTAGTGGGGTTTTGGCTTACGCTGAATATGCTGTCTCTATCTTGATGGTTAAGTCTTTCACAAAATGCCCTGATACAGATTTCATTACTAAGATGGATTTTTGATGTTTAGCTCATGCTGAAAATGGAAAATAGCTGGTTCAAGGAGGAAGCGCTAGCACCAAGTATTGATACTGTTCAGGGTTTCTTGGTTTTATGTTCACCGTTTAAATGTCCTCTGCTGGCCATGACTGCAGGCAAGTGCTGCTGAGAAATCTGCCCTTTTTATCTGTGCTGGCATCACCTTTCATGAGTGCTTATTGTGGTTCAAAGATCCGATGACATTAGTTCATACTCACAGATTGCGGTGTCTGGCATAGGGCTCACTATGTGGTAGGTTGACTTATGGAGATTTACCATAGCAGAGCATTTCAGCATTACCTTTGCTTTTACAGGATCTTGATGGAACCTTAAGGTCGTATGAAATTGACTCTGATCCAATTGATGCTCATGCTTGCCTTCAGAGCTTTGAGTAAAGTCCTGAACACCTTGCTTCACATGGTTTTATTACGGCTGTCATCTCTCTCTTCAGTGTTACTGTTCAAAAGGGAAAGAATGCAGTACCTTGCTACTGTTTTGTTTCATTGGGTTTTTTTAAATAACCCACACATTTGTGTAACCTAGATATAGGTTTTAGATGTTAAATTAGCTTTGTAACTCAGATATTAAACCTTGAATATTTATTTATTTTACTTATTTGAGTGATGCTGATTTAAATTCTCCAAAAAAGTACAGATGTGTTTGTATCTTATATGCCCCTGAAGAGTGGGAGTTTCAGGTGTGAAGTTTGGATTTGGGTCTGTTCCTTCAAGAATATAGCCACTAGGAGACACTATCACTGCATCTGTAGAAGCAAATTAAACAGAGGCAGAGCAGGTGTCTGAGCTGGGAGCTCAACCCTCTATGCAGATCAACCTCAGAGCAGCCCATGATGGTTTTGGCCAGACAGCTCTCTCCAGCTCGGCAGGCATGGTTAGGGAGTCATTGTGGGCCAGTGGCCGTTCCTGGTGGGCAGTTTGGGTGTGATCACTGTATTTTGGAGAGTTTAATAGTACTGATGTGGGCTCTTGCATTTCCATTGGCCTTAGTTCTAGAGAAAGGTCCCAGGGAAGGTTTATGAAAAGCACAGAGTTGTTCCCCATGTGGATATGTGGTACACAGTTCATGGGCAAGTCTCTGTGTTTGTGTGTGGATATGCACCCTGCTACAAAATAAATCTAGGGAAGTGGAATAGTATGAAACATTATTATATTTGAGTAGGCAGAAGTCTGACTAATTGCTTGGCATCGTGGTTTGACTAGTGAAATAGTTTTAAATGTTTCTCAGTTTTATGTACGCTTAATATAAATGGTGTTTATGTAACATGAAATGACACAAATGTGGTGCTCCCATTCGGTTCAGAGTAGCAGATAAACCACCTAGAAGCTACAGCGATCCCTGCCCTGCTATTTGACTTTATCAATATCTCACTTAACAAGAAGAAAAAACAATTTAAAAGAAAAACCCCTCACCATTCCTCCTCTCCTAACTTTGTTGTTCCTACATTCTTGTGTAGATGCTCTGTCTTCATCCCAAGTTGCACTATTTCTGAAGCTACAGTTCCATGGTCATGAGTACTGTTTGTCTGTGCTCCGGGATCACCAAACAATACAAGTTTGGTCCAGATCAGGGAGCATATGATTGGATTTCTCTAAAATTAGCCACAGCATATAGTGTGGAACTTACATAGGTTTTACATTAGCTGTAAAAAGATGGTTATTAGTCAATTCAACGTAAGTCGACACAGAAGACACAAATGGTAAATACCTTACCTGGCATCAAGCCCTACAAATACAAGTTAAGCTGTCAACATTTTTTTAACAAATTTGAGCTTTAAGAATTAATTTACGACACAGGGTTATTTTTTTAATCATGCAGCTGTAGTGGTTTTGGATTTTGGGGTAGGAATCAAAAGCCATTTGCTGCTTTGTCAAGACAAAGCCTGAAAGGCATATTGCCAGCATGTATTTTGCACCCAGCCTGGAGACAGAGGGACACACCTAGGTGAGTCAGAAAAACTAACTTTGTGTTTCATGGTAGGGTTCAGGCACCTACAAAGGAGAGTGGGTTTTCGGGATCTGCTAGAATATGTACAACAAGCACACCTACAGAATTCTTGCCGTCTGAGTTCTTATTCTGTAGTTTACCCACAAAATTCTTCTACGTGGAAACCTGATGAATTATTCTAGCACAAATGCTTAGACATTTCAGAGGATGAAAACTTCTAAGATCTCTCACTGCTATTTTTTGTGTGGGATTTGACCAGCACTGACATAGGATGGTGGTGTTTTACCCTATGCTCTTAGACATTGTGCTGGACAGATGGAGTGGATGTAGCCTGTTAATTAGACATATCAGCTGTGGCTCTGACCTCATTTCACTGTTGTCAATTGCAAATCTCTCATCGATTTCAATAAAAGAGAACTAGGCTTTTCAGAAGATATCTCATGTTCCTTAAAACCCACCTAATGACATGATAGTTCTCATGGCCCCAACCTTCAGCCTGGCCTTGAGAAACACTTTCAAACAGAAGTTGTCACCTAGACATTAACTCCATTTTTATACACATTCAGATCCTTTTATAGAAACAGAAGGATTAATGTACTTCTTATAAAGTCTACAGGGACATACTTGTTCTGAAAAAAAAAAAAAAGGCGCGTTATAGTATTAGATTAGATATAGAAAGCCTAAAGGGAGATAGTGCTTCCTTAAAAAATGACTAAAGTTTTCAAAAGCCTTGTCTTAGCATACGTTTCCATGAGATAAACACATATATATGGCCTTCTCCAAGAACATACGTGCAGATATGTGTGTTCAAGTGCTTTAAGAACTCGATATACAAAGCAGTACTGTATTGCTATACTGGCAAATTACTGTATTTGATATTCTCTTCTTCATTTTCCCATTTCCCCTTGGTCTACAGGTTGTCCCAACCAAGAACCCTAATAACCATAAATGTGTGAGCAGCATTTAAAGAATCACAGTTTTTCAGTTAAAAAAGGCTGTTGTTAAAGCTTTATCCTCTTTCACCTGCGTGGCAGTGTGGTTGGCATGCGGGTTCTTTCTTGGTGTAGATGGCAGTGGAAGCACTGGAACTCTGTATTCTGGAGGACGAGGAGCCCATCCTAACCCTAGCATGCAGTATTAGGCTGTCTCTGCAGGGACCTGTCTTCATACAGAAGCAATCTGTGTCTTGGGAGGGGTGTGGAGCGAAGGCGCAGTGCTAACAAGTGGGCCTTCATCTGCACTACCTTCTCGCATAATACCTTGTCATTTTCTGTGTGATTTACATCCCTTCTCCAGCAGAATGTGTTGCAATACCTGCTATTTAGAACAATTGGTTGTATGAGTTCTTGAAAACACTGACTGTCAAATCCATCATCTCTGTTATTGTCCATCTGCTAATGAAACTCCACTGTCACCAACTCAGTACTGTATTTCACACAATTTTAGCCTCCAGCTTGTTAGTTTAAAATGCCATTTCCAGAGGCAACAAGCAATAAAAATAATTGTGCTTTTATATATTAAATCCTACTTGTGTGTTAATTTAAAGCCTGTCAGTGTGCTTCAAGTTTTAAGACAATTAACTACAATACATGTTTTGGTGCTTAGGAAAGAAAACAGAGTAAGTTCAAAGATTATGATTTCTAACTTTTATCTTCAATATATTTGGTCCTGCAGAAGCAATTCCAAATTGGAGATCCTTACAAGGAAGAACCAAAAACAACTAAGGCATGAAAGAATTAAGGAATACTGTTGCTAATTACGGGCATCTTTAGGAGAACAGCATGGAATTAAAAAAAGTGCAGGTTCACTGACATGTCTGAAAAATCAAATTTTAATTTTTACTTTTCAAAAATAATTGCTTAATTTCAGCTTTTGTTTAGAAGACTAAAATTGTGGGGCCTCCAATGTAGAGGAAAAGATTTTGCTGTGTATTAAAGAAACATTTTGGTAGACTAAAACAAAATTTTTCTTTTTTCATGTGTTTTGATTTTTTTTAAAATTTTTCATTTTGTTGACAAACTGAAAACATTTCTTTTTTAGTGTGACTGTGACTGATCAATTTCCTGACTTTTTAAAAATATAAACACCAAGTTAAAAATCAGTAATTTTTCCAGACTACTTTGTAAAAAGCTCTGTAGCTTTTTTTGCTATCTTTCAACATGAGCTAAACTCTGGGTTATTCCTGTAGGCATTTAAATTTATAAAAAATCATAGAATCAAATATGAATTTGTTTTGGAAGGAATGTTTAAAGTTCATTGAGTCCAAACCCCCTGCAATGAGCAGAGAAGGGACATCTCCGGTTAGATCAGGTTGCTCAGAGCCCAGCACAACATAACCTGGCATGTTTTCATGAAAGGGACATTCACCATGTCCCTGGACACCCTGTTCCTGTGTTTCACCACCCTCATTGTAAAAAACTTCTTCTACCAAATCTAAGTCTACCTTCTTTCAGTTTAAATCTGTTATCTCTTGTCCTATCACAACAGAGCCTGCTAAAAAGTCTGCCCTCATCTTTCTTAGAAGCCCACTTTAAGCACTGAAAGGCTGCAGTAAGGTCTCCCTGGAAATTTATTTTCTGTTGGCTGAACAACCCCAATTCAGCCTTTCCTCCTAGGAGAGCTTCTCCAGCTCTCTCATCATTTTCATGGCCCTCCTCTGGACCTACTTTACTGTGTCCACACCTTTCCTATACTGAGGACTCCACAGCTGGGTAAGTGTGCTCCATGTGGAATCTCAGGAGAGCAAAGTTGAGGGGGACAATCACCACCTCCAACCTACTGTCCATATGTCTTTTGATGCAGCTAGGGATGCTGTTGGCTTTCCGGGCTGCAAGTGCACAGTGTTACCTCATGTCCAGCTTTTCATCCACCAGAACTCCCAAGTCCTTCTTGGCATTGCTGCTCTCAAGGAGTTCTCCCAGACCATACTCATCTCTGGGCTTGCCCTGACCTGGGTGCAGCACCTTGCACTTGGAGCTGTCGAATCTCATGATCACCTTTAAGACCATTGAGTCCAGACATAAACCTATCGCTGCCAAGTCCACCACTAAACCATGTCCCTAAGTGCCATATATACACATCTTTAGGTGCCTCCAGGGATGGTGACTCAACCACTTCCCTGGGCAGTTCCAATGTTTAACAACCCTTTCCATGAAGAAATTTTTCATAATACCGAATCTAAACCTCTCCTGGTGCAACTTGAGGCCATTTCCTCTTGTCCTATCACTTGCTACTTAGCAGAAAAGACTGACCCCTGCATGTCTACAACCTCGTTTCATAGAGTTGTAGAAAGCAATAAAGTCCCCCCGAGCCACCTCTTCTGCAGTCTAAATAATCCCGTTTCCCTCAGCTGTTCCTCACGACACTTGTGTTCCAACTCCTTCACAAGCTCCATCGCCACACTGTCTTTCTTACAATGAGGGACCCAAAAGTCAATAGAGTACAAGGTGCTATCTCTGACATCCATCTTTTCTTTTAGTCCTTCATGATTTCTGCTTTGCCTCTTTAGTAATAATTTTCTTTCCTGGTCACTTGGTATTGGTGATTCATCTAGAGTCCCTGTGAAAACAGCCAGTTGAAAAGAGGTTATGCCAAGTCTCTGAGCTTCAGTACTGTTCTGTTTAGTTTGGAGTAAAATGCTACTTCTTCTCTGGCTGCATACAAAGGCATTTCTGATTCTGTTTTCAGCTGGTTCACTGGTATTGCTTCCAAAATTTTCAGGGAGTTTTGAGCCCTTTTTTTATTTCAATCTCGCAGCCTTGTAGTATATTTTGTGGTGTTGATTTTCACAACTGCAGGTTTGCAGTGTTGTTTTTTTGGTACTGGTAACCATATCTAGGCATAGGGGCTTCCAGCCTGCCTCTGTTCAATAAGCAGCATGCAGCTGCCACTACCAAGGCCAAGGCCCTTGAGGCCCATCCATGAATTGAGCTTTTTCTCGTGAAGTGATAGCTCGTTATCAGCTGCATCCCTAAGAAGAAGAAGATAATGGACAGCACCTCTGAAGCAGGTATTCTGAGCCAAGTTTAAATTTAATCAGTCATCTATTTGGCATCTTGAGAATAATCAATGATGTATCCAAGTGTAAAATCTATGTGTGTGAGAATATGGTCAGTTTGATACTAGAACACTTAAGAAGATTAAAAGTAAAACCTGCATTCAAACTAATACTTGTCAAATGTGTAAATGCATTGATTTATTCCTTTACATTTATCCCAGAGAAGAGAGGTAAATAGGTCTAAGAGGAGTTATATCACTTGCTGGTTAACATTTCTGTGTGAATCAAGTTGGTCTGACTTAGCCCTATTGCCAAATTTGTGCTTCACATCTGGGAGTGACTGCACTACTTCTGATTTACTTGTGGCCTCCTCAAGCCATACCATGTGGTTTCCAGATGGAAGATTTCATCTCCCCTGAGGCAGGAATTCCTGGTGTTTGCCTTTCCAACTGTTCATTGTACTTTATGTACTGTCATTTACCCAGCAGCTGAATTAAGTTTGGATCTTGGAGATTTGCTCTCTTGCAGGGACAATGACAGAGATCACTAGTAAGCAAGTCACATGCACTTGTAAACTTCTTTCACACTGCATGTCATTCACAAAGAATGTCTGGCAAGTGCTGTGGGCAAACCTGTTCATTCCTACTCCTTTGGACAAGCATGTCTGATGCAGCACCCTCTTAGAGGGGTTGACTTACACTTCTGATATATGTTTCCCATCTGGAGGAGCAACATGACCTGGGACAAGTTTAGATCCTGAAGGTACTGTAACTGTATTCGCCCAGCATTGCATCCAAGCTAATAACTGCCTCTTAGTCCAGCTAATTATCTGGAATGCAGAAGAGCACTAATATGGATGTGTCAGACAAGCACAGAGGCAGACTTAGGTACCCTTTATATAACAGGTTCAACCCCTACAGACTCTGAAAGCCTGTTTCTCAGTCCAAGAGGAAAAAAAATCAATGTTATTTCTGAGTATGAAAATTAGGGCCAGTATTTGTGCGTTTTACAAACTACTGTCTTGGACTGTGGCTTCCTTAATTAAAAGAATGCCAATGCATATGTGACATGTAACAAGGATATGAGAGTGGACAAGAGGCTCTTCAGAGGTCCCTTCCAACTTCAACTGTTCTGTGATTCTGCGCACCACAAATACACGGTTTACAGCCATCTCCATGCAGTATCCTCATGTATAGTTCTTGGATATGGCTGAGATGCCACGTACTGCTGTGATGTACTCACCCATGTTACCTGTGACTTTTTGTTTCAGGCTATGTGTACATGATAGTCCAGCCCAACAGAAATCATTGGTCATGATAAGTCCACTCTATGCCAATTACTATGTGAGGAACCTTATGTGTGCCCCTAGAGTGCATTTCCTGGTGTAGCTTAATTTAAAAGTAGTTTGGTGCATCTGCCCCAATGCAGCTCCGCAGTGTGAACCAGAGCACAGCAGGTGGGCATCTCCAGGAAGTTCACTCCAGAAGCTGACTTCAGGCTAAACTGCTAAAATAAGTTTACCCTCAGCTGAGTACTGATACGCCTCAGGTAAGTGCTCCCCGCTGGGCAGGTTCCTGGCAGGCTCTTGTCATCTTCTGGCTCTTGTCATCTTCTGGCTACTCATGTGCATGCCAGCAGCATGGCTCCTTCTACAGCCACAAGCTGAGGTGCTGCCATGGCCTGTTGAGTCACTTGTCTGTGTAAGTTGCTAGTGAGCAGTACTTGGCCTACTTGCCACAAGGAATACAGGCTGGGGCAAAGCATGGCTGGAGGCAAACCGGAGTCTCCAATTACACAGAATGTGGAGGCTTTTGTTGCAAATCCATGCCAAGTGTGCATGGAGTTCCTGACCCCTCCATACAATGGCAGAAGCAGCATTCAAGTGTGTATGATTTAGTACACTTCCTTTGAGGCAGAAAGCTATCTCATTAATTAAGCATCTGGTCCTTTATCTGTGTAAGACCTACTTTTGCTATAGTAACTGAGAAAAGATTTGTCCCTAAAAGCACACATGTATATAAACACGTCATCCACATACACATGTGCATATGGGAATTAATTAACACCTGGCTGCTATTTTTATAACAGCAATTTAGGTCAGGAAGGCAACATCAAATCAGAATCCTTCACCCAGCATTTTAGGAGGACTTAGAACAGGCAGATTACAGTGTCCCATGCTGGAAACTGCCAGGAAATACTATTCCTATTAACATAAAAATGGCAGAGGAACCTTCACAGCTATGTAGAAAGGGAAAGGCATACAAAACCTGTCTCACTGTAACACCAAAGTACTTAATTGGAGGCCTTCTACTTCTAGGATTAGCTGTTGCTTTTCTTCTTGCTTTCTTTCCTGTCCTATTTGCAGGCAAAAGACCTGGTGGTCTGCTGAAGGGGGTTCCTAACAGGACTTTCCAAGGGGAATCTGGAGAGGATCTTCTGAAAGATATAATAATGGGTTCAAAGTTCAGGGCAGAAGGGCCTCATAGCAATCTCTTCAAGTGAGTTGCTGGAGTGCCTTAAGGAGGACATTCCTGTCTTCTTTTTCTGGGAACAGTTTTGTGTCACACGGTGGCACCCTTGCAAACCGAATAAAGCTTGAACTCCCACTGCAGCCTCTCTCAGGGAAGTCTAAGGGGTCTTCACTCTCACTCAGTAACTGAGTCTTCAGGGTCTTTTGGATGTTGATCCCCTGATTGTATCTGGCTTGAAATCAGTGAATAGAGGGAAGGACTTACTGAACAGCAGGAAACTGATAAAACCAACAAGGATAGTGTGGTTGTGTAAGCCCCATTTTTTAGTTAGCCTGGAAGTAGACACAAAATCCTAGTATAGAGGGTAAAATCCCAATATGTGGGTTTATTATGATTATTTTTGCCAAGACACTTTTTTTTCCTCAATAATATTTAACAGTGAGATATTACTATCAGGAGCAGTGAAGGATTTTGTGAAACATAAAACAAGAGTACATGTAGCTAGATTCACACTGAAGGAATCCCGTTCTGGCCACCTGGATTCTTGACAGTTTCCTGTCCTAGACAGTGGTATTGTGTTACCAAGTGCTCTTAAAAAGGTATGTTATTTTGCCTTTCCACAGATGAGGTACACTGCTGAGTTCAGGTACTTCCATTTTGTAGGCCTATGCATTTTAGGAGATCAATCCACTCAAGACCTTGCTTTTTTTGTCACTGTGCTGTCCAAAAACATGGGCTGGGGATCAGAGCCCAGCCATGTGTTAACTCTTATATACATTTAGACTAGAAAGACGAGTAGTATCTGCTTTAGACAACTTGTACTCTCCTACAGAGCTCTGGCAAGCTGCTGCAGCAAAGGTGTGTTAGTGTTTATTACCAGAACCTACTTGTGTGATGCACTTTTCTTGCTAAAAAAAGACACCATCAGTTGTTATGGCACTTTGATGTAGGGCCCTGGTGATGCCAGGAGGAAGGTGAAGTCTGAAACCAACTCAATTTGTAGGTAGGTGTTATTTATTCACTAACCTACAGACAATTCAAAAAAGCAGTTGTTAGTTAATCTGGGTGTGTTGTCCAAATCAGGAGAAAAGAATGCATTTTCCTATCTTGAAGGAGTAGTAAAGATGTAATCTTAGAAAGGCTTGAATGCCTGTGTCTTTATTCCTGTCCATTTCAAACTTGGTCCCAAAATATCCTGTGGAGACAGCATACGTAGCCCTTAAAAATAAAACACAAAGATCGATAGTATCTAATTTGTGAAATTTTCCCCCGTGTCTGGATCACTCAATCTAGGTTTGCCATTTGCTTTGATAAGTACAAGTGATTTTCTGCTGTATGTCATGCTGTTCAACCTGCATATGAAGCTTGTTCATTGCTTAGACTCCTTGACAAATTGATGGAATGACAGTGTAGCATTGATACAATGAACTTGAAAAAATGTTAAATGACAGTTTCATTCCAGTGGGTGATAATAGTTCATAATATTTTCTGTTCAGGCTCTGCATTGAAGGTACAAAATCATTGTAATACCTGAATCAGTGTAACATCCATCATATCCCTCCTCCTTGTGCAAGTACAGGAGGATTTAAGCAGTCAGCACATGTCTCGGATTGCTAGGCTGCTCCTGACAGCCATTGTCTGCCAGTGCTGGAGGGGATGGGAAGAAAGGGCTGGAGCTCTCGCAGTAAAGCCACTGGCTTTATTTCTGCAAAGGAAGCACTGAACATTGTCACTTGGAGGCTGGTCAGTGCTGATGAAAAAATGGGACAGGGGCATCGAACTGCAGGAACACCAGTTGGTGCCCAGGGGTCAGACTTGGCTTCAAGGCTGAGAACTGAAGTGAGAGATACAAATTAATTACCATCTTGTATCTGTATGCTAATGCCTGGAAAATACCCTGGGTTATGCAGTGACCGTACATTATCCTCTAAGTGAAGTATTTCCATAAGTTTGGACACCATAAGGACGTCACAGGAACTGCCATACACTGTTTTTTCATATTTCCAAGGAGGAGAGAAAGGGAAGAGAAGGAAGATTTTAACTTCCAGCCAGTTACCCTCTATTTATACTCCCTCTGCCATCAAGAAAGACTATAGTTTTGTCGACCTCCCTTCTCAGGCTACATTGAGGTGTTATTTTTCCAGTCTATTTATTGGTAATAATGCTGTGATACCAGTATGCCTAAGATGTGCTTCTTGGGGGCTAAAAGGATATGTACAGGAAGACTAATGTCTCCTGATTTATCTTCTTGTGTAAACAAAGACATCAGAGACAGCTTAGGAGAAGTAATGTACTCTCATCTTTATAGATGGAGAGTTAAGGTGTGAAGTTTGCTCCCTGTCACACAGGAATCTGCAAGTGTGGATATAAAAATTGTTCTGTCAACATGGCCAGTCAGATAATGCAAAACTATATTTCCCATATTTTTCATTCCAGGTGTTGTTGGTTACACCTTTGCTGCTTGACTAAAGCAGAGGGAGGCCAGATGAGGTGCTTAGCTTGCTTCTTTGTGTGGGCCTGCAGTGGCTTCCCTTCTCTTGTGAAAATACCATGTTGTCTTCAGATTTGTTGAATTGTTTGGGAAGGTTTAGGTTCTCCTTTTTCTTTCTCTCAGCTTTTGTTTTGTTTTCGAGCTAAAGCTTAAAATATCCAAGAACCTGACAAATAAGATTTATTTTTAGAGACAGAGTGCCTTTCTCAGAACTGCTGTTTCTAAGCACTGTTGTGATCTGATGTGTTTATTAACAGTGGCTGATTTGTAAACATAGGCTTTTAGACATCAAAAGGACATACCTGAAGGATAGATAGGACATTTTCCAGTGGTGGAAAATACACTAGTGCCAAATGTACAGCAAAAGCTGGAATGGAAAGATCTTTATTGGCAGATGACCTGCTTATTGCATTTCACAGATCTTCCATCCCTATTTGTTTTGCTGACTATTACAAAAAACTACTCAGGAACAGGAAAAAATCTATCTTCAACTGGTTATGTCTTTAACAGCTTCCTGGAATAATGTGTCATGTTTCAACAGGTAGTTTCTTCCTCATAGCTTATACTCATAACATAACTTTAGATTCTACCCAGCAGGACAGACTAGCAGGAAACAGAAAAGTTATTATATCAGTTGATTAAGCAAGATAACACCCTAGAAAAAATATTTGTTACATGACAAAGTGTAAAAGAACAGAATAGTGTGTTTTCTTGAAATTGGCCATAAGCAATTATTGTGAATGTTCTTTCACGTTTAAAGAACATGCTCACACATCTACTGAAATATGGAAGATGTTTTTACATACAGACATATACTAGAAGAACCACGTTCCAACATGCAGTCACTAGGATGTCCCAAGTGGCAATCTGCCACTGAATTGCCAGATGTCTGTAGGACATGACTGACAAACATGGTGTTGTGGTAAATTGTCCCATTTGATACACTGCAAAATTTACATTAAAGTGAAGACAGCATAGCTATCATCAGGTTTGTGTGTCTGAGTATTACTGACCTCAAAACATTTCTTTATTTCTTAAAGTTTTATTGAAAAATTCTCTTCATGTCCCGAGTTCAGTGTGAAAGAAGTATTTGGGCTCTGTGGAAGTGATCTTCACAGTTCCCTCCCAGTATAAATTAGAATATTCTAGCAAGTGCTTTAATTTTCAAACCTTTGAGATAATTTAGAATGGTTAGTGAGTGTACTAGACATCCTTGTCTTGTATTTCCTCCTCAACATTTCCTTTGTCCAGAGCCTCTGGAGAAGGTGATACAGGAGTTGTCTGAACTGTATCTATTTTTCAGTGTCTTCTCGGATGAATATCCATCTGTCCAAGAATTACCCTCTTAATTCCTTTTGAAATACTCAGATTATATATGTGAAACTGAAGAGACTCCAGGTTTTAGCCTTTACTCTAGTCCTCTTCTAAAATCTTCCAGCATAGTTAACAGTTGTCCCTGACAGTTCCACTGTTACTGTTTTCAAACCATGAGCTTGAACTTGATGTAGTGATTCGTGTTTGGTTTTTTCAATGTACAGCTAGAAAAATTACAGTAAATACCTGTTGTGAAAGAAAATATGTCAAGTTAACTTATCTGTTTTGTGGACAATACTGAATCTAATTTCATATAAAAAAGCTCACTCACAACTCAGCAAAAGGATCTGTGACTCCCCCAGCTGGGAAAGAGACCTTCTTTGTCTTACTGTTCAACACTGGTAACAACATTTAGTAGTCTCTGACTTTATCTGTGGATTCCATGTCAGTTACACCAGTCAAATACATTTCAGTACATTTCAAATCGATCCACAGGTGTACATTCTACATGAAGAGCTCATATTTTGTTAGTTTTGCTAAAAATGCATCCTTCCAGGTCGGTGCAATTGTTCATTATTTGTAATGAATTCATATGATTCATTTCCTGTGCAAAAATGAAAAATGGTAAGTTAAATTTCATCATCTTATTATTATTTGTCCATAGCACTTTTTTATGTTTAGGTGGGGTTTTTTTTCTATTCACTCAGTCCACATACAAATTGGAAGTTTTCTACAGCTTGTTTAGTGCCTGTGTGGATAGAGCTTGTATCAAAGACCTTACATGCACTGCAGTCCTTGACAGTTCTTGGCAGACTCAGACTCTCTTGTGTGAGTGTGTATTATCAGTGACTGTGAGTGCAAATATCCACACTCACACAGACATCAGTATTCACATGCAGTGTCCCACAAGTTGGCCCAGATATTCTAGCATGCCTTAGACCTGAAAAATTTTGGCTGTCAATTTTTTGAACAGATCAAGAGGGGACCCCTGACAAAAACTACAATAGGATTTAACAGTTCTGGCTACCTGGTCTCTTCTATTTACACTATAAGCTTCTATGTCATATTTTTTCCTCAGACAATTGGCAATAATTGGTCACCTGAACTAGAATCAGACTTGATAGTTGCTAGAACTAATTGATGCTACAAGTGTCAGGTTTTAATTGAAAAGGAAGTGAAGAAAAAAGCGCATTCTAGGGTTTACATAGTGCTTAACAAGTACTTCTTTTAATAGGTGAAAGGTAGGTATTCTGCCTGTTTGTTAGATTTTAAATCTTTACTCATTGCAAGAATGAATAAAAATTAATTACAAAGGAATGTGAGGAAGGTAGTACACATTTAATTGCAGCAATCTTGGCCACCTTTGTGTAGTTTATTTGAGTTTGCCAGTACAGATTGCTCTGACTATTTGCCCATGTTCTGGCAATCGCTTCTCATCAGTTGTAATAGTGGAAAATTTCGAGTTTACTCTTCCTTCAGTGAGGTAATTGCCAGTGTGGCTGGCAGGAAGAAAGCAGTGACTGTGGTACACACTCATCTTTTTGCTCAAGCCCAGACTTTCACGTAACACGTGATACATGTCACACATAAGTTCTAATGTTTTGCTGGATTACCTGCTATCTGAAAGTCTTTCTTTAGAAGTCCTTTACAGCTGCTCACAAACATGCTGGCACTCTGTCTGGAAATGTATGGGCTTGCCTACTGTGAGGCAAGCTATTTGGCTGATGGGCTGTGTTAATTCCTCACACAGATATGATTATGCCAAAGGAAAGGAGAAGTAAATGACTATACCTTGAAAGTGTAGTAGATCCAGCATGGTGCCTTTGCCTGCACCTCAATGGATTACCAGTACAGGCAAGCCTTCAAATTTGTAAAGGTTTTTCTACCCCCTTGAAAATTGCATCTTTCAATTTGCTGTGAGTTTCAGCAGCTTTGTTTTCTTTGGCTGGGTTCTAAATGGTGTCCAGATGAGGGCAGGAGATGGGGCTAAAGAATTAATTTTGATTCTGCTCCTTTCTGACTACCAGCTAGCAGTACATGAGACACTCTGCAAGTTTGAGCCTGGCAGCTAATAAAACCACTGGATGTTATGTGCAAAAGCAATTTGACTCATACTTGTCTTAGAAATACCATGTCAGAGCCACAGGCCTTTGCATGTTGCAAGCTTTACCTAGTTCCCTCTGTGGTGCAGTTCCCTGGTGCTGTGGGTGTAAAAGGAGCATGACACTTGTGAAAACAGGTAATGTGCAATTCTTTTGACTCTTACGGAGAAAAAACCCATAAGCAGCTAGAGCTCTGTAACATTTACGTGATATGCAGAAATGGGGTTAAAAAGCTAACATTCACAGTTCTCCCTTCACAGGGAATTTTGTTAACAGTAAATGCTGCCATACAGTAATACATAACCACAAGGACACGACAAGGCTGTATGGGAGGGTGTAATTAACACTAGAAAAAGATGACTTAAGAAAACCGAAATAAGCCAAGTGGATGCTTCCCTAATGAGTCTGCGAGGAAAGTGCTCACATATGGTAAGTAGATTTTTTTTAAACGAAATACCACAAATAGGCTAATGAAACTCCATTTGGGAATACACTGACAATATGACTTTCAAGTTGCAGTTGTGGAGTGACATTTTTTTCTGCCTTAGAAAAATACAAATTTGGAATTCAATTCTGCCAACAGATGAAGAACAAAGATTCTCCATATTAAAAACATAGATTCATAATAGTCAGATCTGCTTTATAATACAAAAATGATTTATTTTGAAATTTATATCTGTGATTTTTTTTGTTTGCTCCCCAAAGCAGAATGGAAAGGGATTGGTGGTTCATATCATCAAATCCAGCTAATTACATTTTTTAAGAACTGAAGAAAGACCAGTCTCTGCTCCTCTCTATTTGCTTAATGCTGTTGTGTCTGGATTTACACGCTGGTAAAACGCAGATTGGCATGTGCAGGTGGATGCTTGAGGTATAGAAGGAGCTAGGCTTGGTCAGAAATGGATTTAGAGAGCTGAAACTTTCTCTTCATACATTTAGCCTCAAGGTACAGATCTTTCAAACCCTTGCTGTGCTGAGATTGCTCTGCCTTTGCTCTGGGCTGGAGTGATATAGGGAAGCATCGGTCAAGGAGAGTTGTGCTGCTGCATTAGTCCAGTGCTGCAGCTGAGCTACTGTATTTTGTGTGTCAAATTAGCCTGTGTCTGGTATCATGGTAACCCTTCTGGTCAGCCTGAGCAACGGGAGCCTGTTTCTGCCTGTCTTGTGCTGTTGGAGCCCTGTTAGTCGGGGTTGTGGTGCGGCCTTCTGCAGGCTGAGCACCTTGACTGGTGGAGCAGGAAGGACGTGGTTGTTGCAGAGCTGAGATCTGTTCTCTGTCAGGTCTTCAGACATGAATCTGAACCCAAAGGCCAACCTGCCAAACTAAAATCCTGTCTAGACAATTAGATACCTTTCTTAGTGCATTTAATACTTTTTACATAGTGGAGGGCGTTGGTGCTGCAATTGAGTAGAACTGGATGCCTAAGAGAGGGGAGGTGGGATCATCCTTGGACCCAGTCCAGCCTGGCTTGGCTGTGACCAAAATGTGCAACCACTAACAGCAGTTTTGTGATATATGTACAATGACTGATTTCAGTTCCCAGGGAGTAGTCCCACAAACCATGAAAATATTACTTGTGGTAAGCACAGCAGGGAGAAGCCAAAGGATAAATTGTCTGTTGGGACTGGATTCACTCCCAAAATAAAAGATCATATGATATTACACTGTGCTGTTGCTCCATCTGTCATAGCGGAGTGGCCCTACTGAAAAAGCAGGGCTGACTACATGTGTGCAACTCATGCAGTAGTGAATTATGTGTTCTTAATAATAATAATTAGTTCAAACTGGTAAAAATAACCTAAGATACAAGACTTACCCCTTCTGAAATCATGGTCAGCACCACAAAGCAAAGCATATATCCATCACCATTCCTCCTGACTTGCTTTCATGCTCCAGGGAACTAAAGGAGCTGTGCAAAAATGTGACACAGACTTTTCTGGCCAAAGGCCACAGACTGAAGCTGTTCTAACTCCACATTGGGGGTGGTCATGGAAGTGCACGTACGCCCATATACAAATGATGCTTCATTAGGAGAAATAGATCCTATTATAATGTGACCTAGCAACACTTTTCCAGGAAGCGTGGTGAGACAGAAAATGGAAACAAAGAGTATTTATTGTTACTTTCTCTTAGCCGGGTGACTTTGCAGACAGTGAAATGTATTTTCTGCTTGTGTTCTGGTCATCACTCTACTAACTTCAGTGCAGTTCTGTCAGTTTATGTCAGCAGAGATGGGACATTCTGCTTACCTGAAATTTAGATAGACAATCCATCATTCAGGCAGTTGCAGGCTGTGTGTTTTATGGGGCAATCTCAGCTTTAGTATATATACACATCTACCTACCCTTTGTCAAGACATACACTGTTCATGTTCAAAGCAGCCTAAATATGTTTTTATGAATAGAGATCCCAGACAGTACTATGGCAACCTAATACTGTCAGTCAGGAGTAAATTATTAATGGTTTTCAGCAGCAGAAAATGCAAAATCCTGTTCCTGATCACTGTGCACTGTGATGTCATGTATTTTAATGAGAAAATAGTGCAAGACTTTTGTAGCACCGGGATTTCACAGTACATTATGTAAGCTGTAAGATATTTTTCTTTATATGTTTTTCCTGGAGCTTTGTCTTCTACTCTCAGGCTTTAAGCAGCTCTAGCAGTTTATCTCACCATTGTCAGACGGTTATGTTGAAAAGCGAATGTCTTCCTCCAAGCTTCAAAATTCCAATACAAAACTCACTTGTTTTAAATTTTATATAGAAGATTCCCCCTGACAGTTAAAAAATTACTATTTTAAATTAGAATCTAGGTGGGTTTTGACCAATACATACATAGGTAAAGACTGGTGGTCTGATTTTCTAAGAAAATGGAAGCTAAATTGATAAGCTCTGAAATTCTGGTTTTGCACTATTTATTAAGAATTTTTGTAACAGATTTTACTTGCTCAGATCTGCCCTTCCCCAAACATACTTCAAACATTTTCTTTTATAAAATTTCCTGGAAATTCTTTTTAGAGTTTAGTATGAAAATCATCATGAAGATAAGATGACAATTCACTTGGAAATGAAACATGCCAGTGGCATGATTTGAAGGCAGAATACTTCCCATCTTTAATATCAAGATCAAGGTATATTTCTGTGTTCTGATATTGGCAGAGACAGCATCTGTTCTCTGAAGGGTCAGACAACTACTTTAAGCTTACAAAACTTGTTGGCACAATGCTTACCTTTTCAAAAGGCTCTTAATAACTTTTGTTGTAGGACTTTACTGCTTTAAGACTACTTATAAATGTGATTGTGCTTATCAATTTTTCTCATACCGTCAGGTTTTTTTGGTTATTCAGATTTGTCCTTAGTCTTTACTCATTAAGGGAATTGATTGGTGACTCACAGATAAGAATTTAATTTCTGGTAGTGTTGAATATTTGTTACAAAAATGACTGAAAAAGTCTCTGAAATGTGGTATGAGAAACCTGCGCTATTCATTGGGTCTGAATATGCTCTAGGAAAATATAGACATTTAAGAGACATGACGAGGAGGAAATTCACTAGATGTAATTATGTTTAAAAGTACTGGGAATGTAATCCTAAATTTGTTCATTGAAACATGTAGATAATTAAGAAAATGTCAGTCCCATAATAATTTTTTTTCCACCTAAGACTAATATGCTTGCCAAATGGTCTGTGCCGTATAGGTGAATTTTTATGTTAGATCTGAAAGGGTAGCGTGTGCGTCTTTCTCTAGGCTGTTGCTTCTGGCTGGAGAGAGACCTTTCTTTCCCAAGTGGGTAGCTGAGGTACTGTACTGAGGGTGCTGTACATAGCTCCACCATTACGCCTTGTGAACCAGGACTTGAGTCTTTAGGTCAAATTCAGGGGTTGCCGTAGAGCTATGCAGCTTAATCAAAGTCTTCTCCTTCCAACCCTAACTTTTCCTGTTGTGATGTCTGGTATACACAGACATCACTGTAGGCTGATAATTATTATTGTGATCTTTTTTAGTGCAGATTTTTCCACAGCTCTTCTTGTCCTCTCTTGACACTCCAGCTAGGCTTTGATATTCAGGAATGAAACCAAAGACAGGTTTTACATGCAGGATTTAAAATCCAAAGCTGATGGTATAGGACAGATACTATAACCTTGTCAGCCAAACAGACAAGAGCTGTATCTGTTTGGCTGTCCATTACAAGCCCTTAATGAGTTCTTTGGAAAAAAAGATAAAACCAAGAAATCAGTGGTGTAGGATGCCTTGCTTTGCTGAGACATCTGGCAGGTGGCATTGATCATTTCTAGGAAAAGCAATAAAGTGAGGAGTAGGCAGCTTTCTTGCCAACTGTTCAAGCCAGATCACGCTTCACTGCAACTTTATAGAGGTAAATGTGTGATCCTATTTCAGAGGGAATGGGAGACCTCAGCTGTTCAGCAAAGCTAGGAGCAGATCAGGCCAACCAGCTGACCTCAAATGAGTGGCAGCACAGCAGGCTTCTTGGAAAAGCTTGTAGTTCAAAGCACAGACTCCTGCTCTTTGTCAGGTTTTTGTTAGAAGTAGGTTTTCTGTACTAGGCTGATAAAATTAGAGGGGGAAGCAGAGCAAGCCTTTACTGATATTGCCATGGGAAGGAGTAATGACAAGATTCATCAGAGTTCTGGAGATTCTTAGGGGAAGCAGTGGTGGATAAATGCCTTAAAATTTTAATGAGCAGACTAGACAAATGGATCTAACATAACAGGAGGCCCACTGCCTGAGTTTCCCAGGAAGTGCCCAGATGATCTACTAGATATCTGATTTAGAGTTTTATTTGAGAGGAGAAAGGTCAAAATGCCCCACTGAAAATTTAAAAAAAGTCTAGCCCTCCTGTTTTTTTTCTACAGTGGGATCCTGTTGTCCCCTGATGTTTTGAGACCTTCCATCACACTCTTTCTGGATATACTCAGTGTACACAGTAGGAAGAAGAGTGCTTGCTTATCTGCAGTTTCTTCATCACTGCATTATCTGCACCACTGTCCAAAAGCCATCTTTTAGTAGGAAAGAAAATATTCCTTCTCCATGTAGGATGCAGTCTGTGGTATGGAACGATCTCTTTACCAAGGCTGGGAAGTGGTCCTGAAGTGTAATCCACTGAAAAATGGACGGCGAGGAGGAAAAGAGGCGGCCTGTGGGGAATGTGTGGGGCTGTAACATAAGCAGTGGAGTTGTCCTTAACAGATATTTTAGCTATTCAATAAACCCAGATAAAATCATTATTCAAGAATAGTCCAGGCAACTCCCTCTTGCTTGTGACTAAAAAAGGGAACATTACAAATCGGGTTCCAAAAATCAAAGAAAAGTAAAAGGGGAAAGAAGAAGATAAAGTAGAAGAAGAAGGAAAAATAAAAATCAGTAAAACTTAGTGAAAGTCCACAAGGCTTGGAGACAATATACATTTTTTGCCTGCTCTGTGTTTTTACCATTCAGCCTGTGGGGGCTGGCTTTAATAGACACATACTGGTTTGGACATAGTCATTGCTTCATGACCGAGTTAAAAATAGAGAATTACCAGAAACCCCAGAAGTTCGGATTGTAACAAGAGCCATGCTTTTTTTTGCTATTCTCTGCCAATTCCTAACACTTGTATATTTCCTGCCCTCCTGCAGCCATCTTAGCCATCCCTTGCAGACAACTGATGGCCACCGGGCTCTCTGAAGGGTGGCGTGTGTTAAGCCCTACCCCACCCATCTGATTTCCCTGTAGAAGTGTTAGGGGGATTGGCCAGGGGATTTAAGAGCCAAAATTCAGGCCCCAAGAAAAGCAAAAATGCTACAGCTAGAGTCTCGTTTATAAGATTTAGTCAAATATTTATAGAGACATTCACTTACCTTTTCAAGGCATTTCACTGCTTAGAATTCAATAAACATCTTGAATAGTACATCTAGGTGTCATTTCACCAAAGATTCTGAATTATCCAGTGTTTCCTTGTATTTTCTTAGTTCTCCGTGTGAAATGGAAAGGAAATTACTTAAGCATAGGGCAGGAGAGTTCAAGCCTGGTTTTGCAATGCCTTCTCTTATAACCAGTCCCTGTGAGATTGCTTGGAAGAATAAAGGCTGCATTCTTCCTGTCGCAGAGCACATCAGGAAGCTGAAGCCAAGGGGTTTTTTTACTGAAGAAAATCAGACTATGGTCTGTGCCCTGAGACATGGCACGGGGAGGTGCTTGCCAGAACTCCCCTATTTTCCACAGAGTCATTACTCCAGCACAGATTAGGAAAACATATTTGCTTCTCTACCTCTATCCAGCTGGGAGTAATCCAAGGTCTCAGTTGTCACTTACAGGACAGATGGAGTCAGCTACTTTTCCTCCTCGCAACTCTTGTGTGTGAAATAGCTTTTCTTGTACCCATACCTACATACATGTGCTGTGCACATGGCTCTGTATTTCTGCCTCTGGGACCTCCCTCACACTGAAGAAATCTCTCCTAATTTTTATTCCATGATGGCCAAGTGACTCTTGCCTTTATGCCACCTGCAATAATCACACCACGATGTTTCCCTGTGCCAGGGAAGGGGGCACTCAGCAGCTACAAAAAAACATCTGTCTGTGTGTCTGTCAGTCTCTTTCTGTCTCACAGGTTCAGGCTGTGGAATTGCCAGTCACAAGCTACAGGAGAAAGATTTCAAAGATTGGTGGTGGCTTTGGCTCTGTTTTTATTATATAATACAATTTAACAATAATATGTATCTAAAAATGCACCATCCCATAAATTGAAACTTATTTCTCCCTCAGCCATTTTTTCCCATCATCCTATTTAGACAAGCTAGGATAATAGGAAGAAAATCTGAGCGAGCAAATCTGACGGATGTTTTCCTCTGAGATGCAGTGAATAATTGCAGATAGAGCTAACAAAATCATGCATTGTAGAGCTGCTGAAAAGATCATGATAAAAAACAGAAGACAACTAAGTGCATGTGGCTCCCTCGCCTTTTCCAGGCTGCACTAAGATCCTAGAGAAGTGTTGCATGTGGTTCTTTTCTGTGCCTTCCTTACCCTCTTCTAAAGGTAGATATAAAAGAGGATTAATTGGAAAAGCATTTGGTTTCATCTTGCTCACCGCCAGTATAAGATTTATCAAGAGATTTATCAAGAGGTCAGCCTAGTCTGTGGTGCAGCAAAGATTAGTCAGGCTTTAAAATAAAACTCTTTGGAAAAAAAAGTTCACTAAAAATAAACTGTCATGCTTACCATGAATAGGTACAGGGACTATGAATAGACACCAGTGCTTAAAACAGTATGGAATCACAATCAGAGAATGAAGAAACACCTGTCTTTTCTTGAGATGTGTTAAATATGAATTTTAATACCCTTGCACTAGATGGGGTGTGGTATCCTGGGTTTTTGAAGAAATCAGAAATTCTGCATTATTTTAAATTATTAAATTGCATCATGTTATTAAAGAAGCATGCATACAGACCTGTCAGTTGGAACCTTCCCATTAATTACCATCACTGAAATTTTTGGTGCTTAGAAATGCTGTTATTTGAAAAGTGACAGGGTGCTTTACATCACAAACAACTCTGACATCACTGTTAGGGACTTAGCACATCAAATCTGGTTCATAGAGAGCACTGTGACACCTCCTCCCAGCACAAAATGTAAAACACATTCAGTGTCTGAGGCAGACTGATAATTAATAAGAGATTAAATGCAATCAAGCAACCAAGGCCCTTTGATCACAGAATGATAGAAAGATCATCTAGTTCCAACTCTTCTGAAGTAGACAGGGAAGCAATTCACTAGGTAAGGTTGATCACCTCCCCATCCAACTTGGCCTTGAACACTTACAGGAATGGGGCACCCACAACTTCTCTGAGCAACCTGTTCCAATGCCTTATCTCCCTCAAAGTAAGGAGTTTCTTCCTAACATCTAATCTAAATCTCTCCTCTTTCAATTTAAAACTGTTTCCCCTTGCCATATCACTATCTGCCCGTATATAAAGTCACTCGTCATCTCTGGCTGGTTTTTGTTTAAACTAGAGAGTCAGTGAAGGACATCCCCAGCCTCTGCAGGTTACTTCTGCTGAGTAGAAGAGTTTTCATAACACCTAACCTTAGCCTCTTCGCTAAACATTAAGTTCTTTTCCTTCTGTCTACTACAGCCACAGATAGAAAACATCTTCTGTCCCATAGAGCAGCCTATTTCATAATGGAATGGTTTTCTGATTCCCACTTAGTGTTTTATCTTAATTTAAATACCTAACTTTTTGTGGGAGAGTTGCATTTGTTATATTTAAACTTACAAGAGGTGCAATTCAGGACTCATTTCCCACTGTACAATCACAGAATAAAGTTCTATTTTTGTTCTGATCATAATAAACCTATCAGTCACTTTGGTTTATAACATGCTCTTTTCATGATGGTTTGCTATATTCAGTGTAATCTGTTTCCATTTCACCAGCAGGGAAGATTTGAGGCCTCTCTTGTGGGACCTGTCAAAAAGAACACTTGTTTCTTGAAAACTCCCTTTTTTACATCTCTTCAGAGAGCCTATTCTAACTCCCAGATCATAACTGGAAGTTATTTTGCTTCTTATTGATAAATGTCAGGATGTCTTTGGTGTCATCATGTTCCGTTACAGTGTTAACACGTGTGGCACTTTGGACCAAATGAGGTGACAGTCAGTGCTCTGCACCTCAGTGTACGCTTTCAAAATCACTGACTGGCCTTTGGATAGAGAAAAATGAAAAGTGAACTTTGCAAGATGGAGTCAGTTGCACTGTTCAGTGAATCATGAAGTGTTCTCCATGCTCACATATGGGACTGTTGTCATTAGGACAGTAAGGTCAGTGATGTTTTCTTTCTAGAAAATGTGACTTTATTTGTCTTTCTACATTATAGTACTGGCTGCATTTTGAGAAGAGTCTTGAGTTGAAACCTGATGATTTCATTGTGAATGAGAGTGACTGTGTCTAATTCAATATAAGCTTTGGCAAATTCAGGTGGCATATTCTGCTCTTCTAAGAACATTTCATTTTTGTTATTCTGCTTAGCCATAAGTGGGATTTAATTTGCAAGGCTATCTTAGTTTCCTCTTTGTTTTCCTTCTGTAAAGACACCAATTGAAAAGTGTAATTAGAACAAAATAAAAATTTAGTACATTGTCTGGATTAAAGCACCCTGTTTTTTGATGAAATTTGTCCTAGAAGCCTACAATAAAAGGACAGTGATCTGTTGAGTCTGTGGTAAAGCATGAGGGGAAAATATTTAGGTGATTATCCATTGGCAGCTAAGTAATCTAATTGAGCAAACAGCAAAATACTGCATTGTTGATCACTTTAGTTTTAAGCTGTTGTAACACTTTTAAGCCGAATGGTACAACAAAAATTAAAAAGGAGGAATAAAGCTTGTGGTAGCTCACCTAAGAATGCTTTAATTTTCATTTAATGTGCATTGTTACAATCCTGAGAGTGACTCCAATGAGCTGATGGTTCATATTCTCACTGCAGATCTCATTTGACTCCAGTATGAATCTCTGATGCCAGCCTAAGGAGAATTAGACTTAGCAAAACCAGACATCTCTAAGATTGGTGTTATAAACCTGAGGGTCAGGTAATTTATATACTTTTTCTAAGGACAATATTTTTAAATTTCATTGTATGAATGAAATTTATATGTCTGTTCTATGGAAAATGCTTGTGTATTATTATCACTGTAACATAGTTCCTGTGAATCATTTCTCATTTTTTTGGGGTGACTGGGATCATGCAGCTTGAAACAGGAAACACTAGATGGGTTGTTACGAAATTAAGCTACTAAGAAGTACATCAAGGTTTGCACTAGGTTCTCACTATTGTGTCTAGGACTCTGCTTTGGAAGAGAGCACCTAAATATAAAGGAATGTGAGTCCTAATAGGAACTTTGTAAAGTGAATGTTACCTATGTAAAATGAACGTTAATGTCAAATCCAGAGAAGTAGGTTGAGGCAGAAGGAGGTCAAAAACAGGGAAAGTTGTTTTTAAGACACATCACAAATTCTCAACAGCATTTAACAATTTAGCATTTTCCATACAGGTCTTTAATATCTGTTTTCCCTCTCAAGGCAAAAGGTGGATAGCATAAAAGGATCTGGATACAAATTTGCACAGATCATATCTGTGCTTGAAATGAGTAATATACACTACAGACTGACTTGCTTTCTGTAAGAATGTAGGGAGGAAGAGGAGAGTAAAAGAAAGAAACACACTGGATTTTAGTTTCTACAGCTAGAATCATTAAGGGATGCTGTGCAAGAACCTTGAATATTGTAATGGTCTGCTTTCATTGGAAAACAGTCCGTGGAGAGCTTTGTGCTGCGTAAGGACTACTGGAAGAGGTACCTTGTCTATTAGCACCAACCCAAGATAAACATTGTGCTGCTTTGCTGTGAAGCTTTCTCCTAGGTTTCCATTCTGAGGAAGTTATTTGTGTTATTTGCAGGTTCAGGAGATTGTCTATGAGGAGAAAGTGGCAGAAGCCTCAAGGCTCCACTGGTGAAGTCTCTCAGCGTTTGGTGCGGCATTAGCCAGTTTGAGTCATTGCATTGATGGGCCTCTGGCATTGTTCCTCAGCTTGTGTGCTGCTGGCCTCCTCTGCCAGGGAGCTGCTTCTCCTGTGCCCCTTCAATCGGATTTCCTTATTGAAGCTAAAATAAACCAGTGATGAAACCACTGTATTTCTTTAATGGCCTTCAAACATGTTTCAGTATCTTAACAATGCTGTTTTGGGCAGAATTCCATTCATTTACTGTGCTGGCAGGTGAACGGAGAAGTTTAGCAAATCACCAAAGTAACAGTGAACCCATGACAGAGTCAAGGACAAATCTAAAGGAGATATAACTCTTAAAAATGCTAGTGAACTAATTCATCATTAACTAGCTTATCTCCACTATTGCCAATAAAGTTGAGATGGCTTATTCCACTGTAAGTTTTCCCTTAGAAGTGCCAAATTGTTCTAATAGTTGCCAATATCGTTTATATCCTGATCTAAATTCACAGTAGAAGAAAAACCAATGATAAAAGAACTGAAGTGTATGTCTTTATCTGCAGTCTTTTCTCCTATAAAGCAGTTGATTATGCCTACAATGAACTGGCTTCAGTTAGGTCTTTGAAAGAGTTGCCAGGTATCATAAAACTCCTTCATATGTTTCTGGTTCAAGATCAGCATTTCTATCAAGACTGCTGCACAATCTCTTTCTGGATGGGGGAGAGGTCTTCACAGTGTTCGTCCGTTGTGAGCTTTTGTGTGGTTTTTTCCCTTTTGGCTATATTTAAAAAGGCTAGGCCGATGGGCAAAGCTGCCACTAACCTTAAAGGAAAAAGATATGATCAGCCATCAATATCAGCAAATCAACTCCTTTGCTTTTCTCCTATAGCCATTGTAATTGTGCTTTTAAAGCGTATCCGTGTAGAACATGGAAATTAGCTTTTTCTTGTACTGATTGTTTTTATTTCTCTCTCAAACTGACGACTATATATATTTTTAAGAATAAGTTTTTTCAGGTTCTCATGAACTTTGTAATTTTTAATGAAAAATAAATAAACAAGTGCAGAAATCCTGTTTACTTTCAAACCCAGACTGGGTTAGACCCAGAGGTCTAGAAAGAAACAAAATGTGAGGAAAACTATGGTATTTCTAAAGGTAAATGTTTTGAATAACCTGCACAATGCATGTGTAAAACTAAATATGTGTGTGGTCTCCTCTTGTTCTGTTCACAAGAGTGCTCCCAGAAACAAGGGGACCATTATTCTGAGTTTATTTCAGTTCATCCTAACATTACATGCTTTAAAAATAAATCTGTTCCTTCATTTAGAGTTAAGCTATACATTTGCAAGATGTCAGAGGGTATTTTGCTTAAGGAAATAATTAGTTATTTATTTGACAGTTTTGTATGGAACCTTTTTTCCCCAAGACATCGTACATCTATTTTCAGGATCCCCAAAAGGAATTTGCATAATAAATTATTTCCATGCGCCAGTAACAAAAGCTTGGAGATGACAATATCCTTTGATGGCATTGCAGACTCTAACTGCTGAAAAAAAAAGGGTTTGAAGCTCCCCTGTACAGGGTATCAGTACAGAATAATTCTTTATTACTTGAAAACCTTGTAACTGAGAGAAAACTGAGCTGGGGAATGTAGCCTAAGTCTTTGGAAGAGGTTCAGAAAGAGGGAAAGAAATGTAACTGCAAGATTGTATGGAATAACTTCCATAATAGACAGAAACAGAATTGCTGCTCTTAATAATTTAGTTAGTCTGCCTTTCTGGACAGAGCTTTATGTAATGAAGCCCATAACATGTGAAGGGGATGAAGAAATCATTTTTTTTTACACATTCTTATTTTTTGTTGTGTATAAGAGAGTGCTAGGGCATAGATGCACATTAGATGCAATTATTACACAAGAGTTAAGACGAGTGTGATGAAGTGGAGGCTTCTCTGTTTTGTGTACCCTTAGCCTTCAGTGTTGTAGTTTTCATTACAAATATCAGATATTTATAGTTGCCATCCTATGTAACTTACTGAGAAAGAACTTAATTTGCTGAGTGTGACAAAATGTACTGTGAGGCACAGCCAAAGCTCTGAGCAGTCTTCTCACCATCACTGTCAGAGAGAATGGCATACTCTCCAGATGTGCTTGCATCTGTTTTGTGTTATTGGTTTTTTCCTATAAGATACAAACCAAAATCTATTGCCAGCTGCATTGTTCCACTTGAACCACAAGAAGAGATCGTGCATAAAACCAGCAATAAGTGAATGAGATTTATATCTACAAAAGCAGGAATGGGATACCTCCTTATTCCTAGTTAGGTAAATCTCTTTCCTGGCACGCGGCTTAATATTTTCAGAGCAAAGAGCTCACATCTGCCTATCAGTACTCAGGTTTGAGTACTTTCCCTGAAAATCGCTAAAAGAAACAGGAATCCCCCATTAACTGGAGAGATTAATAGTATGGTTTGGTTCAGGTTCAAAAGCACGGAGTCTTAGAAGAACAGAATAGATCTGGGTTTTGTCTCAACTTGTCCAACCTTCAGCAAGCTCCGCGTTAGAGCCCTGCTGCTCTAGGTAATTGTGCAGTTCTGGAGACCTGTATCTGGAGGAAATATGCTCCGCTAACACCCATAGGAGGATGCATGGTGTGCTGTCTTCTGCACCTGGTCATCTCAGTTGGCATAGAATAACGGGAGGCCTTAATTCAAGTCCCTTTCTGCTTCCTTTGAAGAAGGTACTGCTTGCAAAGACGACACCTTGTGTAACTATAACATTAGCTTTTTCATTAAAAGATAACAGGATCATTGTCATGCAGCTGGTTCAGAAAGCAAATCAACCACTGTCTGGGTCATGAAACACCATGGTGTGCCATGGAGTGCAGGACCACAATACTAGCCCTGGATGGCATAATCTGAATCTATTATACTGCTGTTATATTTTAAAATATATCAACTGTCCCAAGTCCCAAACCGTTTTCATGACAAACATCAATTCTGATTATTGTGTTATTCGGATACTTTTCCCATCCTTAGCCTTTTTATTGGCTGTGTAAAAGGGGTCATGAGGCACCTGCTAAAGAGGGATTCATCCAGTGGTAGTTGAGTGAGCTTTAAGAGAGTTTGGGTCAGGCTAAGTAACCAGAAATGCTATCATATCAAACAAGCCCATGAAATCACGATACCATTTCTTGTGTACAGTATCCAGCCCCAGGAAGCTACATATAGCTCCAAGCACTTGAGTCTCCACCTGCTTAGTTCAGTCTATAAAGACTGAGTGCAAGAAAGACCTTCCAGGCTTCTTGTTCCTTTGAAATCAGAGGTTAAACTGTGCAACGAGCATGAGCAGAAGTGTATAGAGTAGATCACAGAGCAAAAACGTCCTTGTAAAAACAATCTATTTTGTCATCTCTTCATCCTTTGAATGAACCCACAGAAGTCTGTAAGAGCGAAGTATGACAGTTCTAGAGCTCACCAGGTCTGGTCTAGGGCAGACTCAGACTTGAAATAGTTTGCATCAACTGAGAGGTTGCAGGGGCTCTTGAAACAGTTTTTTTTCTCCTCATGTTTGTTTTTTCTGTTGTTAGTTTTGAAGTGTGAATCAAGGTTGTACCTATTTCTTGAGACATCAGTAACCAATCAAGAGAAGGATCTACAAAAAACAGCAGCTAAGCACAGAGAGTGACCACAGTGAGGGCATGTTGTTTTCTGTCTACTAACCTTTATCCTGAGTGCCACTCATGGATGCACCTTGTGAATCATTATTAAAACAGGAATTAAACCAAAACTACTCCATCATAAAGAACATTTTGTTCACTCCAGAACTTTTAATTGCACAATAGTGCATGCCTTGTGCCCCTCAAAGATTTGAGGTTTGAGTGTACCCATGGTAAGTTTGCTTTTGGGGAGGTTTTTTTTCCCTTGTATATTAAAGTCAAGTAAGAGAAAGTGTCTTTCTTCATGAGGTCCTGTCCTTATCTTTAGAAGTTAATAGCCCCCATTAAAATTTTCCTCCCTGTTTAATTTGTGTACACTCCTTTTATGTCCAAATGCAAAGTTACAAAACTGAAGTTAGGACATTCACAAAGAACAAAGGTGGTATTCATTCGAGTTGTTTGTCTTGTTTGCTTTCTCACTTTCTTACTTCTTTATTAGTAATCCCTCATTTTGAGTCTTTATTCCACATGTTACACTTTGCTTACAGGCTGCTTGGCATAGGTACAGCAGATTCAGCTGTTAAAAAAATAATTCACCACCTTTTTATGACTGATTGCAGTAAAATAAGAATGTTAATTCAGACTGTAGAGACATTAAGGTGGAAAACCTCAAGCAAGGAGCAGGAAGAATTAAATATGTGAACACTGTGAGACTTACAGGCAGTGTAGAACCAAAACAGACTCTCATCTTCCTTCAAACCTATGCAAATGCTGAAGCCCTTGCTTGCCAGACATGTCACTTTTCCTGCCTCAAATACCACCTCATACTCTAAAACTGCTCAGGTAAATGTGTCTCATGTGTCATTAGCCATAGTTTCAGGATCATGCCTCAGTAAAAAGGTTAATTTTAAAAGCCCCATTGTGCCTGCTTCTAAGTGAGTGAAAAGGGAAGAGGAGGCACAGGTGAGCTGCTGCTGCTACTGCAGCTCTTCTCTTGTGTAGCACCATGGGTGTCTCACAGCCCATACCAGAAGAGACAAAAGGGAAGAAAACTCTCTGCAGAGGAAAATAGACTTTGTACGACTCCAGGCAAATACAGTTGCAGTGCTTCTTTCTCGGCACTGCAGTGCCCTACGTCTTCTCCTAGCAAAGGATTTTAGGTCTCCTGCCCCAATAGGACCTCACATGGGCTGAAAAGTGAAAAGACTGCATATTTTCTTGTTGAAAATAGCAGCAAGCAAGAAACGTTGGTTATTCTCTTTCCTTCACATACATGTTTTCTTCATACAGAAACCATGTTGAAGTCATGAGCAGCTAACAAGTTAGAGACATGGAGGCAGGTGGTGTTCTGGCCAAATTCCACTTTAAGCTTCTTGTTAAGGTTCATTTTCACAGCACCATCCACACTGTATTGAGAAGTGTGAATGTTTCTATTGTCAAGATTTGTCTTTAGAAGTTTTTTCCCAGTCTACATTGAAGGGAAGTAAGGGAAGCATTTCATGTTTAAAAAAGCCAAATCCACAGCCTGTAGGTTGGGCTGCTGGACCTATGGAGGGGAACAAAAGCAAACAGTGAACAGAAATATTGAACACTCTTTTTTTAAACTCTGATTATTTGCGTTCAACACAATCTCCCATATGAATTTCAAGTTGCCGGACTTGCACAAGATAAAACACAGTAAATTTATGAATCTGTGTTTCATTTTTAAATCCTAATTGCTGTTGCCATTTTGATTTGGTTTTATGTTCATAATTAGTCTGTGGGTTAAATAGAATGGATGCAGCATTTAATACAAGAAACGTATAATCAGGCATAGTGACCATGAAATAGAACGGTTAACTTGGGTTCTTCTGTTGCCTTTCTGGCAAGTAGTGCTGGGATGGAAGAAACCAGAGTTTTTGGTTTTGTTGCATCCCATTTGGTCTTTTCTCCACAACTGCTGGGTGGACAAAAACTTGAAGGACCCAGGTTACCATTATGTAACTCAACAGCATGTTTTCAGTGTCCTTTCCTTCAGTTACACATGGATTATTTATTTTGTTTCATCTCTCTGTAAGAGATGTGTGAAAGAAACTGTATGCAAAAAGTTAGGGTCAAGTACAAATTGTAAGAAATATGAGGAAGCTTGAACATAAGATTGCAGTTTTGTGTTGTCTAATTTTCTTGCAAATGAGTTTTCAACTTCCCTTTCTACAGTCAAGTACTACTTGAATATAGCTCTATTACACGCTGCTTTCTAGCTTGTGCCTCTGTGAAAAAATTCCTATGAAACTTTACTCTGCAGAGTTTCAAAAGCTCTTTGGCTCTGCAGAGCCCAAAGCATTTCAGCATTAAAGAATCTTTTTTAACATATATGACTTTAATATTTCTCTTCAATGAAAGATTTGGGGAAAAAGAATGTTCAAAGATGTGGACATGTGACATTGTTTATTCTATTATATATCTTTTGAGTTCTTCTATTTGTTTGTTACACATGATAAACATGCTTACTGATATACTTTTGGCATATTAATTTTTATGTCTCTTCCTGAGTTAATGTAGTTTAACAACTTCTAAAATTATCTTTTTTACATAACAATTCTTGTGTTTAGAAATGCTAATGTTAATCCTGACCAATAGTGACAGTCATTCTTAAGGCTGCTAAAAGTTTTCCACTATTACTTTGTTATTTTTTTCTTATTGATGTTGCTTTTGAGGGGAAAAAATTCATATATTTTATGTGCAATCATATATATGGTTGCTCATAATATGCATCTATATATATAAAAATTAGCAAGAATAAGCAAACTCAGCAGCTCTAATTTTTTTTTCTTTAGTATGAAGATCCACATTTTGACTTGTTTAATAATTTATGTGACCCCCTAGTCAGGAACCTGAAGAGTAGAAATTGTAAATCTACTGCTAGTTTAACTGCTCTCTGAGGGTGTACACTGAAGGTTGGTGTTATGAGTATGTATCCTGGCAAGTAGTGATGACATGTTTGTTTTGGTTTTGTATGCTTCCATTTGGTAGGCCTCCTGGGATTTTTCTTGATTATATTTTATTCAAGGAACATGTGAAAGGCTCATATATATTGCTTTATTTGTGTTCAACAACTGATGGGGTTATTATTCAAAGAGAAATGCATAAAATTGCATTAATAATGTTGTCCAAACTAAAACATAGGCTTTCAAGTATCCTATGATGTTTCATTTATTTGTCATAGAGATATGGCCCAGGGATGAAGGAAGTTTAAGAAAATCGGGATAATTTTGTGAATCTGATTTTAAAGCAGATATTTAAACTGCCTGGAGAATCTGTGTGGGAAAGGAATCTTTAGACAGAGATCTTGGGACATGCTTTCTTTTCTGCATATGGACATCAATCATTTCAAACTAAACTCAAATCAGAACTACTCTGGCTGAATAATCAAACTGTCACAATGTGTTATGCTGTTGTCTTGCTCTTGTAGTAATAATTTGGGTACCCAGCTGGTTTTCCATTCTTCTTAATAGGCTGGGCTAAAGGTCATATTATGTCTTGTGATGGGAGGATTGAATCATGTTAATGTCCCTTATGCAGATGAAAATATATGTGGACCTGTGGTAGCCAGAGACCTTTATTTTAGCATATCTGAAATGGGAATATGTCCCAAACTTCCACTGAATTTTTCTCAAGCCTTGAATTTTGACTATGCCCTGAATTAGGAGTAAATAGGCACTGAATTAAGAGAAAAAAAATCCCAAGACAATTCATTAGTGAGCTGGGGCCTTAAAAAATCCTATAAATATATATCTGTCAGTGTGTGAGAGGTAGTAGCTCAGAAAATAAATTAAACATAAGGAGATTAAAGGGACAGGCAAGTGAGAGACAAAAAAAGAGGTGTACTGACCTTGTTTAACTTGGAAAAGCTAATTAATAAAGGGGAAAAACATGTTTCAGGATTCAGCATGAAGGTGAGCTTTCTTTTAGGTGATGCTTATTATTATAATAATTTTTATTATACAGAATAGTAGTCTGAAGAGCTGTTATTTCTAGTAGAAGTGAGTCTAGACTGTAACATGCTAGTCTAGTGACTAGAAAACCTGTGAATGATTTTGTTCTTAGATTGTCTTTTAAGCATGAAAACTTCTCATCTAACACCTATGCATCCTGTTATAAATAATCCCTTGCAAAACACCTACGAGTCATTATTCGTGCTACTAATAAATTAGCAAGCAAGGCAGTATTGAAATACATGAAAAATGTTAAGGGCATAAAAATCTTTTGCATTAGTCCTTGCCGTGAAAGTTATTAAAAATGAGAGCTAGAGGCAAAAATGAAGAGGACTTTAATCGTTGTTCTCAGTAGCTGCCTGGTTTGTAAAGGAAAGGCCTGTTGTGTAGCTTGGACTCGGGGCACCACTAAGTGTGGTGGTGTGAGGTGCTGTTCAGTGCCTCTGCTGCCTTCTGCAAGTCTGCACCAGCTCTCAAACTGCTGTGGGGAGTCAGGGGTGGTGGTGTGTCAAGAAAGCTTCAAGGAGTGTAGCTCCACCATAAATCATGTTTTCTAGCTCCTGTTACTCTAAAAGTGGACATGTCAGATCACCTGGGTCATTTAAGATCTGTCTTCTTTCCTTGGAAATGAAGCCCTTGTGCCATTCAGGTTACTAGAAAGAACCACAGTCTCCTGCAATAGTTGAGGATGGTTTTTACCATTAAGTATTTTAAGCTTCAGTTGCTGAAGGTTTAAAGCAGAATAATGATAAAGCAGAAGGATGCAGAATAGGAATAAAACAAGGTTAAAATAAAGTGAATTGTATTATAAAATTATTTCATTGTCACCAGACAAGTAAAGCCCAGAACTGAAAAAAGGTAGAGGAAGTCATGAGTGTCCCTAAATTTATATTTATCTGGGCCAAAATTTGAGCTCCATAAAGTTCTTATGAAATTGGATTTTGCTTTAGTCTGATTTGCCTTCTGACACTATGTATCAGTACATAAGAGGCTTGTTTTAGAAGACATGCATCATTTTTTATCAGCAAAAGGTATGCCCATTGATCTCCAGTAGACTTCTACTGTGTAGGAAGAGGGAGAAGAGATCTTTTTCTTTGTAGGTGGTGCCATGATTGCCTGGCAAAACCCTTCTGAAGTCTGCTAGAAGTAAGACTTCATACCACATCAGAAAAGCTGAACACAGTATTGTTTCCAATGGACTTTATCCTTAATGCAGCTGGTAAGAAGATTTCACTGCATGCAATTGAAACAAACTGTACTTTTCCCCCTTCAAAGTTCAAGAAATATAATAAATGTAATAATTACGATAAGTGGAGTGATGCATTGGTTCTGGCTTAATATTTCTCAAATATCACACTCATACACTTCTAGAAGGTGACTTTCACCTGAATTCTGGAAAGCCTGTCTGTGCAGGCAGCATGGGACAGCTGGAGTTTCTCCACAGGCAAGTGGTGGAGGGGCTGCAAGGAGTGGGGAATGACTGACTGCTGCTGTGAAGGAGTGGGGATGGATGAAGAAGACAACAGAGAGAGAGAAATTGGTCAGAGAAAATGCTGAGGGTTCCTCTTTAAGAGTTAATTCTTTAGTATTTTCTCTGGGGAAAATATTTTGATTTTGATGAATCTACTGCTTCCCATCCACTGAAGGAGCTTACTTGTCATTTTTGGGGATGGTCACAGTGCTTGTGTAAATGTCCTCATGGACACTTGTGTATTTCGAAATTTTCTTTAACCAGTGCCATATGAAGGGTGCAGTGACTGGAAGGTCACAGGAGACATTTGCTTGGATAATGACCTTTGGCCACTCACAGAGCAGTGGGGTGATATTTCGGCTGCACCGACAGCTTAAAGGAAGCATTAGCAGCAGAAAAAAGTTAAGTATTTCAAAAATTGCAAGACTGACCTATTTAATTGTTTTATAGTAAATATGACCATGAAAACCTATAGTTTTGAGTAACTAGAAAGTAGCCAGGTTAGTGTGAGAGACTGGAGCTGGGCAGAAAGAAAGAGGGGAAGAGAACTAAACAAAAATATGAGGTAAGTTCAAGTCAGTGACTCCATGTTGCCTGCAGAAAGACAGACAAATGCACTATCACAAATTTTTCATTCCTAGATCTTTTATACGCTTTGATTGGTGTAACCTCTTAATTAACCTGGCAGAAAAGTACCAGAGATTAAACAGACTTGTTACTGTAGGATATGTGGCAGGGAAATGGAGTTTAAAAGAGCATTTGAAGAGAATGCTTCTTCAATTACATTTATGAAGTTTCAAATTTTCCCACTTAAATCTGTATGCTAAATACTTAGCTGAAGACAAGCAATTAAACCAGCACATGCTGTGTTGTTTGCAGGGATGCAAAGCTAAATCATGTACTCTGTGGATTTTTAATATCAATTTCTTCACTAATCTGAAAGCAACATACACGTGCTATAAGGTGCTGTAAAACTTTGCACTGTAACTTCAGCAATCATCTTATTGATTTATGCTAGTTTACAAATTCACCTAACCTGAGTATTGTCATGCCCTAGAATGTGGACACAACCACAGCATTACTAGTCCATCATATTTTTAGTGTGTCTGTTGTGGCTGCTTCCCCACTTCATTGTTTTTGATACGTACAACCATCATTAATTAGTCATCATTAATAATTTCATCATTATTTAGGCATCAGTTGTTTTCAGTTTAAAATTGTATTGGAAGTTGGGGGGTTTTGCTGATTTTTTTTTTACAATAAGTAGCCTAGTAAATTCTAGGGCTGTATCTTTCTGTGGTTCATTGGTTAGGGACCTGTTCAGTCAACCAGATAAGCATGTACTTAACTCTAAGGACGTGTGTAAGAGCTGGTGAGTTAACACACATCTGTGTCACAGAAGATCTCTACTCATTAGATTAAAAGACAAGATTGTTTTTGGGTGTGACATGTGCTGCAAAGGGAGCCTCCAGTTATGTGCCTTTCCTCTAACATTGGCCAGGGACAGGCCAGTTGACAGCTGAGGAGCCCCATGCTTCACACATTTTTACTATCCTGTTTCAAACTCACATGACGACATCCATTGTTAGACATTTAGAGGTAAGGGCTTTTTTTAGTTCTTGGCAATAATTTCCTCCAAAAGCGAATGAGATTTTCCATAACTCCAACTTCAGGTAAACATTTAATTGGCTTTAGTAGAAATGTCAGTAAAACTCAATATAAGCCTATCTCATGGGAGTTCATTATTTGGCTTAGACTTTTTATTCCTTGGACTAAAGTACCCTGCCATCATCATTTTGCTGGACATGATGTTTACATAATATTCTTTGGTATTCACTATGGAAAACATAGACATAGTACGTGTGGTTTGGATTAAGATCGTTTTGTAATTTATGATTGGAGATGTAACTGAGTATAGTTTAAGCTAAACCTCTGCAAGCTTTCTACTTGTGTAGGGTGTTCTACAGAGGTTCCCAGTGTCATATCAGGCTTGGTTCCTCCTTAAAAAATTTGGATTATAAGTCTCACAAGGAAGAATGGGAAAAAATTGCTTGTGGTGTCTCTTTCTACTTCCTTTTTCTGATATTGTATTGAAGGAGTCTTACAGTTTATGTCTAGATAACAGTTGAAATCTACAACCCACAGACCAATGAATGCCAGAGCAGTACTTTGGGGAAATATTGTGCTACATGCTTGTCTTACAGTCATGTCCTGAGTATCTAGAGCTGGTCAGTGTCAGAGATTTCAGACTGAATTATATGACCCCTCTAGTTGGACCTGCTTCACTCTTCATATTAAAAAAAAAAAAATTAGAGAAAGAGAAGCATGGAATAATTGGGAAATTGTTTTTAGATTTCAAATAACTTTGAAAAAGTCAAATTTCCATGGTTGACTTTGTCAAAGGTTAGAAAATCCATCCCGGAAGCTATAGTGTCCTTATCCAGTCACAGTGGATGAAAGAACTGCTGCAGCTCAGAGTAATGCATTCTGCTGTTAAGCCTCAGAACTTTTGGATATAAAGATTTGTCTTGAATACTTATATAGTAACCATGCTGTTCTGTGTTGAAGTGAAGCACCTCTCCAAGAGGACACCACCACGCTGAACTGTAGTGGTTCAGCCAAGACTACCCAAAGTGGTACTATAATCCAGGGGAATACTAAATAAGCAGGAAAAATGAAATGTTTGAGAAAATGCCTTGTTAGGATGGAGACTTGAAGAATGCTGAAAATAATCTTGTCCCTGCTATCTGCAAAATAATTGCAAGCAGACCTAGGGGAGACAGGCAGAATCTCTGAGAGCATGGCACACGCCCTGAGGGCATCATATGTATAATATATAAAGTAGATAGCAACCCAATCATTCATCTTCAGGTCCATAACCCCAAATATACCCCTCTTTGTGAAAGCTATTTTGTATTTATTTATGAGCTCCCACCTTAATACTGTTGGTTTTCTGAGTGTAGTTTCCTAACAGACATCTCTTATATGTTGATAAGAAGGGAAAAATATAAGCAGATCACCTGAGCAACCTATTAATCTGGATGTCCATTCCATTTCATATAGCTACTAGAGTAAATTGTCAGTGTGAATAGGAAACTTTTCTCTCCTTTCACAAGATTATGGTCACAGTGTGTTTACTACTGTTTTTCATGTGTTCTAAAGGCACAGTATAAAAAAAAAGGTTCCAAACTTTAATTATGAAGGCACATGAGACAAAGAAAAAGATGCTTTATACTAGTTGAAAATTATTGCTGCCTTTTAGGATTTCCTCTGTACGAATCTTTTTGGTTCCAGCAGATGGCATGCACTCTTCAAAGCTTGCTGTGTATGATCAAAACACTGCTCCAACGAGCAGACTGAGCTCTACAGCTTAACTATATCACAAGTGATTCTGTTATGCTACACTTGATTTCTGTAATCTTTTTGACATACTACAGGAAGCTAGTAGATCTTCAAAACTAAGTTTTTTTGATGTTTTGGTGCCCAGATGGAGTAATTTTTGTTGTGACGGCTTCCAAGGAACATGAGCAGGTTTTGACCAAAGCAGTTTTGTCAGAGCAGTAGTTGTGATTAAAGCAATATGAATGTCTGTCTATAATAAAAGTGTATTGGCATAAAAAGAGAAGCAGGCACTCTAGGGAAAAAAAGATCAACAAATAAGAGGAAAGAATGTTTAGAAGTTTCTTGAACAGGAGGCATTTTAAGCTAAAGTTGTCATATTGTGAGAGAAAAAGCTGAAAATGTTTTGGGTTGGGTTTTTTTTTCTTTTCAGCTTGTGAGACAACATTTTACTGGTGAACAAATACAATATGTTCATAATATTATGCTGTGAGACCTCTGAACTTTACATAGAGGTTTCTGGCACTCAGAAATTGCAGTGCTAAATTATTAGCGTTATAGTTAATTAAAATTTCCTTGTAAGTTGCATTTTGGAGAACAATTGAGAAACACTCGTATAGTCAGAGTAGAATTAATATCTTTTAGGGTAGGTAGGGGCAAATTGGGACTTTGAGTTTGCATACACAATACAATTCCATACATAATTCTGACATTTTCTGCATAGAAGGCCAGCTTTTTCATGTAGTCTCCTTAGTAGTTGCTCTTTGTGCAAACAGTTTCTGACTCCATCCACAATAGTTTCTGGAAGAGAGATTTGCCCTACAGGAAGCACTAAGGAATGTTTTCAAACAGAATTAGTGCTGGTTACAATGTTATGTGCTGGCTCACTCACAAACATCTCATGGCAATGAATGTATTACTCAAGAAATAAATTCGTAGGAGAAATTATGTTTTTTTTCCCGCTGTCATGACGAATTAATTCTTACTATCTTGATCAGAGCTCCTTGATAAGTCTCTCTTTCAGTGAACTACTCTGAATTATGAAAAAACTCCCACACTTCTACTTCTTTTTTCGCTAGCTGACATGTCTAGGAGCTGCTACATTTCTGGTCTTCTCACATTTTCACTGGCTTAATATTTACTCAGTGCTGTGGAAAACTGCTAATCCAAATAATTTCACAACCTTTTTCTTTGTGCTACTTGGCACACCCCGAGTAGAAGCAAATGCAAGATCATGATTTTACTTGTCTCAGTGTTTCTGAGGATATAAATAGATAACTTTTTGCACAAACTACAACCTTTTGCATTGTTATTGTATAATTTGCCATAATAATAATATGATTCATCCTTAATTCTATTACTCTTCATCTCAGCCTCAGTACATAATTCTGGGGTAATGAAGTATGCAGGTTCCCAGGTTGTTACAGGACTACAAAGCCCTATAACAAAATTAACAGATATTCCACATGCGCATCATTACATAAATAAATAAATTATCATTTTTCAATAAATTATCATTTTTATGGTAGGTATTAATTTTCTTGCTTTAGACTCTGAATTATGCATAGAATACAATCTCTGTAGATAGAAATGCACCTCATTTATTCCAAATAAGAAACAAACTGGTAGCCCTTCTTGCACATAGAACTGATATCTCTTTAAAGTCTGAAATACAGAGTAAATCCAAATCTTTATTATGGCCTAGTAGGATTTGCTTTTCTAGATTGATTAGGTTTGAAATTTAGGATCAAAAGAGGAGAGATAGTAAACAGGCGGCGATAGAGCTTCATATAGATATGTCAGTGTCGTATTTAAAGACTTGTTTTAAAAGATGTTCATGTCCAGATCTTCAGCTGGTATGAATGAGAGGCAAATAGGAAGAATTATGGAAGGTTTGTCTTTGTCTGCTAAAATGTGTGCTATATCACAAATTCTGTCTTCCTATGAACAGCTAATCTCTACCAAGGCAGTGTTATTTCACCCCAGAGGTGCTCACAAGGCAGGGAGCAGAACATAAATCTGGTTAGTCACTCTGCTTTGTACACTGGTCCAGTGCTTGAAGGCACAAGAAACACTTTTGACTCTTTCAGATATTTCTGCAAGGAGTGGATTTCTGATCAATAAAACTTTTGTCCTAATAGAGAGTTGGGGATCTTGCTTGCCAAGGACCATGGAAGACTACAGGACACTTGTCTTGTGTGAGGTTTGGAGAACTATCTTAGCATTGTTCTTAGAAACTGTAACAATCTCTTTCTGTCAGTCTTTGTCATGACACGAAATCAGAGAGTCATTTAACTCACGGACACTCCAAAACACACTCTCTTTGAGGTGTTAAAGTCAGGTTTTCATAAGACTAGATAAGAGATGCCTGAAGGCAGTGTTTTGTGGGGTCATGAAGCCACTGCATGGCTGCCAGGTGTTAATCTTCCCATGGCTCCCTTCCATCAGATCCACCATGTTGTGGGTGGAGAGATGGTGTTACAGATCTCCTTTTTGCAACTTACTGCAGAAATTTCTCTCTCTCAACCTCTCAAACACCTAGGTGTTATCCTGATTGCTTTCTCCCTATCCACCTGACACTTCCAAGTAATTTCTAGTTATGCAGGTACATACCTGTTTGTGCAAAATACAATTATCTCTTTTTCTAGCAAAACCAGTGTGATTCAGTGTGATCTGTTGGCTTCATGTAGTTTATGGTGCAGGATTCCATGAAAGGTAAACTTTAGTTCACAATCTCTCCACAGAAACTAATTTTCTTTTCCATATATTACACCATAAAATGCTAAATAACATCTAAACTGGAAGTCAATAAGAAAAACCTTGCACAGAAAAAGCCATTATCCATGCACTGCAGTACATAGTTATGATGCAGTGCATGGTTATGGTTAAAGAGGTTATTGAAAACTGTGTATGTGGACATACACAGGATGCATGATCATGAATAGAAAAGAATTCCCTCCTGCCTGGAAGGTACATCATCTTTACTTCTCTTTCATGTTGTTCAGATGTATTGCTGCAGCCCAGTTAATACATAAGTCAATACATTAGTCAATCAGACATAAGGAAACCCCAAGGCGGGGGGGTGGGAAAAGTCTCTCTTCCATGGCGATATGTATTTATGTAAAGACCTGGATAAATAGGTAAAAAAGGATCATATGCTTGTAAAAAAATTGTGTCATATTTTACTTCATTTTCCTTGGTTCCTGCTTTCAAATGATCTTTAGACTACCCTCTCTCCACTGGACAAGTAAGCTTCCTGAGTCACATTTAAAAGCTGGAGAAACTGTTCAAGGAAGCATTTAATGAGCAGAAATCTTCTGATAATTCTAATAGGGTTTTAGAAACACAAACAAATGTAGCGTAAGTTCAAAGACTGAGAAATCAGGTAGATCATGAAGAGTTGTTTTCCTAAATGATCTCATGGAACAATACTTTTAAAAAAATCAGAAGAGATAGATGTAACTGGTAACTAATTCAGAGTAGACCACTTTTCCTTGCAGGTTCAGTAAGCATGCTGCTGGTAAGCTATTTAGATATACAACCATAGCATCATAGAATTATTTAGGTTGGGAAAGGCCTTTAAGATCATTGAGTTCAACTGTTAAATCTGTACTGCCAAACCCTCCACTAAATCATACCCTTAAGTGCCACATCTACATGTGTTTTAAATATCCCCGATATGGTGACTTAACCACTTTCCTGGGCAGCCTGTTCCAGTGCCTTTTGGTGAAGAAATTTTTCCTAATATCCAATCTAAATCGGCCCTTGTGCAACCTGAGGCCATTTCCTCTTGTTCTATCACATATTCCCTATAAGAAGAGACCAAGCCCCACCTGGCTTCAATCTCCTTTCAGGTAGTTGTAGAGAGAGACAAGAGCCTCTTTTTCTCCAGGCTAAACAACCCCAGATCCCTCAGCCACTCCTAAGACTTGTGTTCCAGTCTCTTCACCAGCTTTGTTGCCCCTCTTTGGACTAGCTCCAGCACCTTAATGACTTTCTTGTGGTGAGAGGATTTGAGGTATGGCCTCACCAGTGCCAAGTACAGAGGGATGATCACTGCCCTGGTCCTGCTGGCCACACAATTTCTGATCCAAGCCAGGATGCCATTGGTCTTCTTGGCCACTTGGGCACACTGCAGGTTCACGTTCAGCATCTGTGGACCAGCATCCCCAGTTCCTTTTCCTTGGGCAGTTTTCCAGCCACTCTGCTCCAAGACTGTAGTGCTGCATGGGGTTGTTCTGACCAAGGTGCAGGACCCAGCACTTGGCCTTGTTGAACCTCATAAAATTCACCTCAACTCATCTATCCAGCCTGTCCAGATCCCTCTACAGAGGATCCAGAGCCTCCAGCAGACCAATGCTCCCACGCAGCTTGGTGTTTGCAAACTGACTGAGGGAACGCTTGATCCTCTTGTCCAGATCATCAATATTAAACAGGGCTGGTCCCAACACTGAGCCCTGGGGAACACTACCTGTGACTGGCCACCAGCTGGATGTGACTCCATTCACCCCCACTCTCCGGGCCCGACCATCCAGCCAGTTTTTATCCAGCCAACAGTGCACTCACCCAAGCCATGAGCAGCCAGTTTCTCCAGGACAATGGTGGGGGAAATCGTGTCAAAGACTTTACTAAAGTGCACATAGACAACATTCACAGCTTTTCCTTCATCCACTAAGTAGGTTACCTTGTCATAAACCTTTCATAAACCCACGCTGGCTAGGCCTGATCCCCTGGTTGTTCTGATATGATTGTGATTAAACTCACTTGTGTGATTATGTTAAACTCTAAATGCTAACTCAGAGGAATGCTAACTCAGAGGAAATAACATGGTTGTAAATTGTTCCAGGGAGAAAAGTTCTTTTTCCCGCTGCAAAAAGGCAAGTCATGCTTCAGGGTGTTGCTTTGTAATACCAGTCCCTAGGCCAAATCAGGCTCCAGAGTAAATTACTCCACTCAGAATTCATTAATGTCTCACAAATAAGAAGAAAAAACCTACATAATGCAGTTAAAATTCAATAGAAGGGCTTAGTGGCAGCAAGCGGCTTAAAACTCTTGCTAATACAGACTGAGGCTTATGTTTCTCCTGCCGACTGAAGCTTATGTTACTCTTGTTTGTATTAGTTTTTTGTGTTTGTTTTTGCACTTTTTTTTAATTTTTGTACAGAGGCTGAGACCTGACCAGAATATTTTTCTGATGTAAAACGCAACATTTAACAACTGAATATTACATAGCAGGAGTGATGCCAAAGCTAATGCATGTTTTGCACAACAAAAAAATAGTTTAGCTATTTCTCCTGTATAGCCTTTCTTATTGTGACTGTATATGATGAGCTTCACTAGCTTCACTGTGGTTTGAAAAATATATCTAATCTAAGAAAATAAACCTCTAGACAACAGCACATGCCATGGCACCATGGGCCAATGTAGTCCCAGACTGTCTCCCTAAAGAGGCTCAGCAGCTGTTGTCATGATACGATTAATTTAAGCAGCAGACAACACTATTTCAACTCCAGCGAGAAGTTTCTTGGTAAACCCTCATTTCACGAGAGCTGTGGCAGTTCAGACTCCTTACATCCAGCTAGTGAAATACCTCTTGTCCTGGTGATGTTCCATGTTTTCTTAGTCACTCATCTTTAATCTAGCAACCAGAGTAGATCCTTTCCTACATATGAGGTAGGAGTAAGCTGATTGTGTGGGGTGAAGCAGATCCATACTCCCTTTCCCTATCATGAACACAGTATGTAATCCTTAATAATCAGTGTTATGCTGTCTCTCCAGGGAAAGAGATACAACCCTGATCCAAGCTCTGCTTCAGGGCATATTAAGGTCTCATTCATTCCCATGCAATCCCACCAATTGCTAGGGAGAGCTCTGTCAGTGAAGCATCACCAAGATTATTGTGCACCAAGCTTCATCATACCATTTTTGCCATGGCTTTTCAGCTCCGACTACTTTTGAACCACCAGTCTGAGTACTGGGGAATTGGCAAGAGGAGATTTGCAGCCCATTTTCTTTTTATTCTGAGGTCAAGAAAGCTAGTTCAACTTTCTACCTCTGCCTTTTTTTTTCTTTTCCTTAAGACCAGCAGTTCTAGGAAGAACAGGACTTGTATAGCTGCTGTTTACTCGCTGGTTCAGAAGAGAGCAGTGTTTGGTTTGACAGCATATGTATCTCAAGAGATGTTCTTTAATCCTGACCTTAAGCCTGTCTCTCTAAGGTTGTTTCCTTAAGAATGGCTCTTGTTACCTAGATTGAAGTAATTACTACAAAAGGAAGCAGAATTTTATACTGAAAATACCTGTTTGATTAATTGTCACAGCTGAAATACCTTGAAGAGATTAAACAGAGTCTCTGTTAATTTACCTTTTCCCCAGCATCTGTTTTCACTACCTCTGTTATGATCTTTGTCTACATTTTTATTTAAACCAAAGATAATTTTTTCCCTCTAGTCTGTAATCTGGGTTTATGCCAAGCTGGATAAGCATTTGGGAGGTGCAGAGTTCTTTACCTGAACTGACAGAAAATAAAAGGGCAGTGTTACTCAAGCACTGTGTAAATTGTTAACCCTTAACATTATAGAGGAATGAAATTATACTTGTAGCCAAGGAAAAGCAATTTCCCCAACTTTCTAGTCCTAGAAACTTCAGTGGGAATAAAGGAAAGAAGGAAGCAGTTCAAAAGATGCAGACAGCAGACTTTCCCAGAGGGAGCTAAGAGAAAACCCAAGAAAAATGCTTGGAGGAAATAGGAACAAAAAATACCAGGGACCTTGGTGCTTTAATAAATTGTTTTCCTGAATTTTGACACATTATGTGTAGCAACCAGCAAAAGAAATAGACTGCAGCTCAAAAAGTGCAGATAAATATATCACATAGCACTGTATATCTCACATGCAAAACTGACTGTAAATATTTAGATAATCTAAAATCAAATGCTCACAGACAGATTTTTCTTTTTCTTGCACCTTGTGCATTCTGTGGGGCTGAGGAACAGTGGAAAACACGAGTAGCTAACTTCTTGATTATTCAGGCTATAGATTATTTCTTTGCTTAGAAGGGAGTAACATTGAAGTTTATTTTCTATTAATGCACTTATTACCTTGTCAGAGTAGGGTATATTTGAAATCAGTGAAAATATATACTGTGTTCACTTTGGGACATTTCTCTACTCTGCTTAAGGTGAATAAAAATCAAATCTCCTGGGCTTGAAAGGGTTCCTCTCTTTTCTGGGGAAAAGTGCTGCCTCAAAAGGGAGAACGGTAGGTGACATTGAGGTAGGAAAAACATCATACTAAATTATTCAAAAGCTACCACATACGTCTAGCTCTTGGCATGTGCTGTTTCGTGTGGTCTGCTGTTTCATGTGACTACACATTTTCCAATATTTGGTTCATTTTTTTATGTCTTCTCAGTGTTTTCAGGCATCTGTAGTTAGTAGAAAATATTATCATCTTTGAAGGTCTCAGTACTTAAGAGCTCTCTGTGGACCTGTTTTGGATCTTAACTCTTCGGCAGCTTGTCACAATGGCATACGAAAATAATGAGCAGAATTAATTTATGTCAGTATGTTCTGGCTTCAGTGGAGTTTGTTTTGGTTGAATGGGTTTCAGATAAACATTCAGAACAGTTCCTTTGTTTGAACAGCCATAGAAGCTCAGTGCAGTGGAACAATGATTTATTTTACTAAGGTAATAATTTGCATGTTTGAGAGATCACATCTGCTAAAATGCATTCTCCACTGTTTTGTGATACTTACCTATGTACAGAGGTACCATTAACATAGAAATTATATTGGTGATGTTCAACTGTATAGGAGTCTCTGTTTAATACTCTTCTGGCTTTGTACTTGAGTTCTAGCACTGCCTATGAGTTGGGATGCAGTCAAGCTCCACTCTGTCATGCATTAATTTTTTCCTTCAGCATGAAAATCTGAAGCAGAAGAGAGCATTATACATATTTAAGTCCCTTCCCTGCATGCTTTAACGTGGTACTGTGGCCTTCAGGATATGAAGAAAGCTGTGCACATGGGTATGCACTCTCAGTGGCAGACAGCAGAGCAGTAGGACAGATCCAGGGGGATCTGGTTCATGAGGGCCCATATTCTGCAATAACTGACATCTGTGCATCTTCCATTGACTTCAATAGGCACTTCTTGCGGTTATGTCATTGTGTGACGGAAGTTTTCCGGTGCAAAAAGTTCTGCATTCTACTGAAGCTGAGTTTAATTTACAAGATGCAAATACAAAACCTGCACAAGGAAGATGACTCAGCATATAAGACAAAAGTTCATTTCCATTACTCTGAGGTTAAACAGATTTTCATCTTTTAATAGTTGGATAAAAAATTTCTGGTGCAAAGTTCTTATATTTTGTCATGTACTACACAAGAAGCTTCTCTTATCCTTCATAGATATTTCATATTTCACTATTGTTTCCCCTCCTCTCCTCCCACAACATACTCAAAAGCCTGGAACAATACTTTGTCTTTGCTTTGGTGATAAATATTTCACTGTTGAAAGCAGTGCTAACTCCTTTGTGGTACCATTTTTCATGTTATTATATTCATCCGTCATCACTTTTCATAACATAACTGCATGGTTAGTGTATTTTCCTACTGGGCCTTTTTCTTTAAAAACCCCATAGTCATCTGAATTTGAGTTCATGCTGAAGGTTCACTTACAATCTTGAAGAGTTGAAGAGTGTAAAATCCATATTTTGCACTTGAGGGAAGCACACAAGTTCCTGGAAGTTTAGGAATGTCTTTAAAGAGCTTTGTGTCCTCATTTCCTTCCCTTCTCAGAGGATATTGGGTATCTACAGTGTACATGGCTGAACTTTTGAAGATGATGGTTGCTTCATGCAAAAGCTCTGTGTTGTCAGACCACCTCAAGCAGGGCTGGCTTCAATTTGGTTGGGGTATAATCCTGTGGTAATAAGTCCACCATCACCTTCCTTCACAAGCCTGTGTTTGTATGCTGACAAGGCTTGAAGTGGAAGGGGAATCTGGCCAGCAAACACAATGCTGTCACTTGAAAATGGATGGGAGTAGAAATAAGGCTTGAATACAAGATCAGAACCAGAAGCCTTCTTCTACATGGGAGGACTTACTTCAGCAAGGGTGTAAGGGGAATAATATGCTTCATTGTGAATTAAAGGCCCACAGCTGAGGAGGGATATTTATAGGGTGGCTTTCTCTTAGTAAGAAGCTATATGCATGGTGTCAGGTGGAAAAGGGTCCAGGAAACCAAACTAAAATTAGCTCAAAATAAAATCATCGAGTGCTTCTGTTTGCTGATCCATTCTAGTTCTGCCTAATTAAATTTGCTAATGGAAGAGACTCTAAGGTTTTCTTTTTAATTGCTTTCAGCTGTCCATAATTCAAAGCTTCAAAGGAATATATAATTAATCTGTAGTGAATAATAGGTCAAAAAAAAGTAATATATTCATGTTCAGACTGCAAGTGAAGTTAGTTGTAATCCCCAGTTGAAAAGTTTAGATCCCAAGTTCCTGGGTTTTTTGGCCCACTTCCACCAGTGATTTCATGGCTTTGTGGCTCATGTGCATGAAAACTGCAGACACTGTCTCATGTTCTTTGTAAATCCTCAAAGAACTCTTATGCACTTTGTCCCCTGGCTAATCCTTATGTATCTCTGATACTTGCATTCATAAGTCTTCAAGAAGTAGGCATGCCTCACATTTGAGCTGCCAGTGTGCACTGGTGTTCTTTGTTATTCCACTATTAGCACCACTGAAATATTTTTAAAATTGCAGAATAAAGATTACAACACTTAGAGTGTTTTCCTCCTCTAAATATTGAAATTTTCAAAATTTCAATTTGAAAGGGAAAAGCGTGGAAATATTTGTATCAAAATGACTGAATTCTTATTACAGGTCTAATCATAACTTTCTGTTGAGAAACTTTATAAAGACAACAAACTATATAATAGAAAACAAAAAAAAATTGCTTCATTGGAAATAGCCTAGNTACAAACCAGAGTTAGTAAAAAAACTTCTTCCTCTAACCACTGCCAATTCAATAAACCCCAAGGTTTTCTTGGGGAATGAATAGTTTTTTTACTACTTTTCAGTGGCAGTTGTTCAAGTCACATTACAACCAAGTTAAAAATGTTGTTTTGACCTCAGCATTCTGATGACATTGCATTAAAG
>WEIV01013796.1:94419-118961 GCA_013390005.1 Calyptomena viridis
ATTGCTTCATTGGAAATGGCCTAGTACTGAGAACACTGAAACTTTATAATAATCTTTTCAGACTTGTTTTAGGTCTGTAAGCCTCAGTTTACTGTTGTAGAGGAAGATTTTCTACAATTTTTGTCCTAATTAGGCATAGACCAGATCTCAAAAAATACCTTTTCTTGAAAATAAAAAATTTGTTCTTTGCCTATTTCTCATATTTAAGTAGGCAGCCTTAACTTTCAGGGGAAATGTTTGCTTCACAGTTGTATTTTTAGGGGTTTTTTTCAAATACATTTTAATATTTTTTATATAAAAAGGGAGTCTATTGATAACAATTTCTCAGGCATTGAGAAAGTTAGAGGCATGACTTTTGAAGTCCTGCACTCATGTGTGCATGTACCACTTACTCGAATACAAACCAGAGTTAGTAAAAAAACTTCTTCCTCTAACCACTGCCAAGTCAATAAACCCCAAGGTTTTCTTGGGGAATGAATAGTTTTTTTACTACTTTTCAGTGGCAGTTGTTCAAGTCACATTACAACCAAGTTAAAAATGTTGTTTTGACCTCAGNNCTTCTTTTGATTTTCTGTTTTGTTTTGGTGCTTTGTGATGACATTGCATTAAAGGGTTAATGTTGAAATTAAGTGTTTTCAAAAGATTAAGCAAAATGTTCTTTAATGCTTATTTTGCAAATAAATCCTCATTTTTAAACTATTATCCAGAGTTGGAATTAAATAAGGTATTAAAATTTACATTTTCCTGCTCATAGAAACTTCATTGTTCAGCTCTTAAGTAAACAGCCACAGACTTTGGGGAAACTGAATTTTCCAGATCCAAACCAGTAGTTTAGTCCATGAAACATTTGGGATGATGTGTCCAGTGAATTAATTTTGTTTATAGCTCTACCATTTGAGAAATAACTACAAAAAATACCACGAAAGCTACACCTTTAGAAGGAGGCACCACTGCTATTTCAGAGACTTCTTCAGAGCAGTAAATATACAGTGTTTATGAAATGTGGGAGGTGATGGAATATGCGTCAGATTCCCCAGTTATATGTGATGGAAGTAATCCAGACTTTCCCCTCTCTTTTGGCATCCTGTGCTGTAACTTTTACTTGATTTTCACTTTTTATTCTAGTGCCAATAATATGCCTAAGCAAGTAGAAGTCCGGATGCATGAAAGTCATTTAAATCCAGTGGAGCACAGATCCAGGAACATATGTGTGCAGTTCTGCCAGTCACTCCACAGGAATCTGCTCCTGACTCTTACTGTGTTTGGTAAGCTACATCCGCTGGGCTGGACACCCCGTGTGCATCTGTGTTTGTTCCTGTAGCACCACAGCCCCTGTCTGTATTTGTCAGCTGTTCCAGCTGAACAGCCAGAGAACAAATAGGACACCCACGGGCATTGTCTCTTTAATCCAGGTGTGCAGGGTATTGCTGACACAATGCAGAGCAAATACACCCCACTGAGATACATTCTGTATCTGGTTTTGAATGGAGTGTGATTTAAGGCTCAAGGCCAGTCAGATCAGTGTCATTCAGTAGAACTAAATGCACTACACATTTTTGCTCTCAGTGATTTGAAGGAAAAAAAAAAAAGACAAAATTTTTTTTTAAATTTCATTTCCTTCATCTTCTATCTCTCAGTTTACACTCCACTGCTTTTAAGGTTTATCTTCCCTTTCTGTAGCTGTAAGCCAACGCTCCATGATCTCATCCTGAATATTGCCTCTGGCTTTAGCAGCTTCCAAATATGGAACAGTTTGACATTTTATTGTGGTTCACTGGCTCTTTGCCTATTTCTTTTTCACTGAAAGCCCAACAGCCAAATGCAGCAAATTTGTAGACATGCACTTATTTTGTTATTCTTTGAAAGACCAGCTGCAACTGGTCTTAAGCTGCAAACATCACATCCACATTTTCACCATGCAAAACTGTGTACTGCTGAAGTGTTTGCTTTGAAATGTCTTTAAAAGGTACTTGATGCTGTTCCAGAAAAGGTTTTAAACACAAATATATTTTTCACTGTATCAAATGGATGCTTCAAAAAGTCATAGTTGCTGCAAATCGTAACTCAGGCTTTGCTATCAAGTTTTATTACACTTGAGACTTGGGCTTAGGATCAGGAAAACAAAAGCATCCTGGATATAAACATAAAATACCCATTCACGAAGGCCATATTATGAAAGTAAACATGGCCCTTTTTTCCCCTAGACTATGCTTTAACAGCCTCAATACTTAGAGGGAGGTTCAGGTGTTAGGACTGTAGAAATCTACACAAGGGACAAATGAATTGTTTGTGATTCAAGAACATTAGCAGAAAGACAAGGATGCAGACCATCAGAAGAAAGGATTAATACATGAGTCCTAAGAATCAAGTTTTCTTCCATGATATGTGCAGTATTCCAGATCAGACATTCTTCCAAAACTCCCCAAATGAAACTTGAATCTGTTTTTTTCATGGGACTATTGTATCCTTATCTTTACCCACAGGGTTTTTCTTATGCTGTAAAGAGCTGCTCTTGCTGACCTTGTTTTTAGGTGGTACCAGTCCTATGCTGACAGCTAAATGTTGTACTCTGAAGAGCTGGATCCTAACTCTGGTTCCTCTGTCAGTTCTGTATGGTCTTATATAAATCACTTCACCTCTTGGTACCTCAGTTTTGCTAGCTGTGGGATGACGATATGGATTGCATTTGACCATCCTTCCCTTCCAAAGTCTGTCTCTGTACCAAAAATCAGCTGCCTTGTGTAACCATTTTTCTTCTAGGCTGTTCTCCTGGGTAATCAATGCACATTCAGCTATACTTTAGTTACATACCTGCTCTTTCTTCTTATTCCAGGTGTTATCCTGGGTGCAGTATGTGGGGGTCTTCTTCGTCTAGCAACACCTATTGACCCGGACATCATCATGTTAATAGCCTTCCCAGGAGATATACTTATGCGGATGCTAAAAATGCTGATCCTCCCTTTAATTATCTCCAGTTTAATCACAGGTAAGATCTATTAGCCATAAATACTTTAAGATGCTTTCTACAGATATCACCTGGTTTGCTTTTTTTGTGATGTAGGAAGAATAGTAGTGTGATCCTGTCAGCATTTTGCAGTTGCAGTGTGTATTTTAGAACAAATTGCTCAATAACTTCATTTGCTTTAATGTGTATATGCTCCACTGAATTTATTTTCAAATACATGCACAGATGCTACCATGAGAAATTTCTTAATATGCTGTTTGATATAATTCCTGGGTTGGACCTTGCAAATAAGATGACATAATTCTAGTGAAGGCGTGGTGTCAGCCAGACCATGACCAGTTTGCAGCAGTCAAGGGCAAAAGATAGTATGATATCTTGTCTGTTTTTCAATGCCTCCTCTGCAATTAGATGGGATCTTAAATGGTTCTCTTCAAATTATTAGCAGTAGACACTGCTCACGTAAGAACTAGGGAGAAGCACCAGCAATCTGTCTAGTGGTGAGAATTTCACAATGCCAAAAGTAGGTACCTGTAGTCAGTCATTAAACTCTGAAAATTATAAAGGATTTTATTTTATACTTATTGAATTGGATATTAAGTGTCAATGTATCTGTTTGTTTCTTAAAATAAAACACCTGCAGGACTGTCTGGTTTAGACGCTAAAGCAAGTGGCCGACTGGGCACAAGAGCCATGGTCTACTACATGTCCACCACTATTATTGCTGCTGTGCTGGGTGTGATTTTGGTTTTAGCCATCCATCCAGGGAATCCAAAACTCAAGAAACAGCTCGGTCAAGGGAAGAAGAATGATGAAGTATCTAGTCTGGATGCTTTCTTGGATTTGATCCGAAACTTGTTCCCTGAAAATCTAGTTCAGGCATGCTTTCAGCAGGTAAATTCTTCTACTTCTCGATAATATTCTTTACATCTTTTACTTGTCAGGGTTTTCTGTAGAGTTAATGTCATTGTTTAGGTGAATCAGAGAAATTATGGCACAAAGAGGAATATAGGTCTGAAGTTTTGAGCAGGTAAACGAAAGAACATTATTTATAGATGCTTTGATTATAGTTATTATTTAAATTCATAGAACTTTTTTAAAGAAGACGATTTTTATTTTCTTATTAAGTAAGCTTAATTTTTTTCCACACTTTTTATACAGTATCTATGGTCATGAATGCTCTCCTGGGCAGATCTTTGACCCAGATTGAGTTTGATAATTGTTGTTAGTTACAGCACTGATGGTTCTGCAATGCCCTGTTTGTCATATATGGATGATGTTCATTCCAGCTGGTTGCCAGTGGAAACGTACCCCAAAACACAACCTCTTAACATCTATTGCTGTATTAGAGTTCAGATTAGGTGGGGATAATAGAGCCAAGTGGCTGATCCACCTACAGGTGGCTCCATCACACCAGGTTTGGAGCATGCTGGGAAAGAAGGATGCTTGCACCATGTGTTGCTTGCTCTGTAAGTAGATAATTTTGTCTAAAAGATTTTCACCAATGCTTAATCAAAACACCTTTACTTCAAGAGGTAAAATAAATTAAAAATGTCTGCTTCCTAAGTTCTGTTTAAGCATATTTCTTGTATGTAAGCTGCTTTCCACATACAACTGAATTATTTTGAAGTAACGCAGACAGCTTTTTGGTTTCAGGGTTTTTTGTTTGGTTTGTGGTTTTTTTTTTTAATGTAACAGGTTTTGTTGCCAAACCTGTTTTTAAGTGTTCTTTTGTGAAATGGCATGGTAGCTGGTGCTGTGGTTATGGCCAAAGAATAAAGTGAAGAGAAAAGGGGGAAGGGAGAACAGGTCATGTGTGAGTGGAAAAATGGAGGGTAACCTAAGCTGCCAAAAGGGCTTGTATTGCTTCATTTCTTACATGGACTTCCACATAAAAACACATAATCCTTGGGGATTTAGAGAGAGAACATTCTCAATATTTCCAAATCATCATGGGAATGTCAGTCATGTGGTCAAACTGTTGGTGGCTAAACATCACATGTAATGTGAAATGTATTTCTGCAAAATTGAGTGACAGAAAGCAGAATGCTTATGGTTTTTTCTTCCTTCCCTTTGTCTGAACTGTGGAGGAGAGGAGAATTAAATTTCTGTTGTCAATTGAAACTGATCAAATATCTTGACAAAGGGGCAAAATACAGCAGAAAGAAGAATTTAGCTACCTGTGTCAGATATTTTTCTTAAAACCTTAATACTTTTTTCTCAATATGTGTAGTAACAATGTTCAGGTCACTTCACTAGTTAAGAATCACCAATTTCCCTGATTGTTTTTAAACTTAGTAAAAAAAACTACTGTACTTTTTGGCTTTTCAATATTTGACTTTATCAGATTCAAAATAATTGCTAGTGAAAACCTCTGCCACAAACCCATGTTTCATTTGCAAAGTCACACTCCTTTCTAGACAAAGCTTGTGCCTTTTCTTAGCCCTTAACTCCTCAGTAAGGAGTTAGGCTTTACTTGTCTCTCTCTCTTTAGGAGGAAAATTAACTGCTTTTAATGGACTCAGCATATATTTTCTCTTCCTACATTTATACAGTCTCTCTCCGTAAACTTTCAGTGTTTCCAGGTTGCCTTAGGAGAAAGAAATGTTTTGCAGTAGCCCTAAGAAGAATGATTCAGAAGGGTTCACAGCAATTGTATTGTACAGTGTATGTGGGAGTTTTACTTGCCTTCCATTGTGACCAGGCAGAAAGCAATGAAGAGACTGACATGCAGTTTTGAAACAGTTTATTTGCAGACTGGACTCTGAATCATCACTGGATTTCAATCTCTCCTAGATTTTATGAAAGTTTTCATTTATAATGAAGATTGTTATTCCAGCAGAGACAAGATTTTATGTGCTATGAAAAAAACATGGAACTGTCATCTATAAATATGACTATGACATTTAAATGGTTTTCTAGCCTCAGACATAGTTGTCAGAATCTAAGCCTTATATTAGCATTTTTAGTGACTGTGGCCTTGTGCAATGTGCCGAGGACCTTTGACTAAGTGACTGTAGTGGAATTTGTGAGTGTGTAGAGTCTAATGTTTTAAATTTAATTTCCTTGACTCAGTTCTTACATTCTGGATACCTCACATAAAAAAAATACTGACGACATCCCTCAAATGAACTCTAAAAAAGATATAAACATGCAGGCATGTTGAGTTGTTTCTGGACAACCAAAGAGTTTCTCATGCAAAGCTATGCAGGTTTTCTGTCTATATCCTCCTGTCCAGATTTAGCAGGTTTTGAAAGGAGAGATGTGAGGTATTTTAAAACCATAAGGTTTTGAACTATATGGATTGAATCTGGATCATCATCCATAGTACTACCATATCTATGTCAACAGGAAAGAGGTGCAAATGTTCTATGGAAGACTAATGCACCCTTTCTGTTGCCTTGCTCAAACATGTTGCTAGGAACAAGAAAAATAGGGAGCAGGTGGGAAAACATGGCAAGGCAGTCATAGCATCCAAACCATTTTGCCCATCCCAAAGTCATGAAGAAGCAGAAAATGGTGAAAGTGTGAAGTGGGAGGAACATATCCCTTCAAAAAGCAGCAAGTCACAGATCTCTCTTTTTTCACTCCCTCCTCCCCTTTTTTCCTAGCCATAAACTCAAGCCCATTTCTCCCCACACCATTCCTTCACAGATTTCCCTTGACCCTGCCTTTCATGTGCCAGGAGGACTCTAAATCCATTCAGATGCTGATATCTTCTTTTTTTGAGATGATCAGATTTATATCTGGCAGCATTAATAATTCTTCTATTATCTGTCACTCATAATATTTTAATTAGACAGCTCAGGGGACTATGTATTTCCCATTTTGAGCTATTGCAGTCAAGAACTTAAAAGCTGTAAGAGAAGTGTTGGAAATGTTCAAAATTTTTGATTCAAGTTAACCATCAGACTATGATAACTTGAACTGGGCAGACCCTCCTGAATAAAAATCCTTACTGCAGATGGGTGGTATACAAATGGTATCAACACGTAACATACGATCTGTGAATCACCCTTTGTGAACTATCTGGACTAACTATATTGTAGTGGTAAGGAACAAGTATTTGCCATACTTTCCACATGAGGAAGACCCCCAGGACTTTGTAACACCTGGAACTATTGAAAAATAAATTTAGTTTTGAAAGAGGGGTAAGAGATTGTGGAATGCATGTCTAATCCTTTAAAAATACAGTTTCCAGGAATTTCAAGTGAAGACTCTTTTTATTATTATTTCCTTATCTACCATATGGATTGCATTCAATATGTTTCCATTCTCGTCCTCCCTTTTTATTGTCTTCAGATCCAAACTGTCACCAAGAAAGTGCTGGTGCCACCACCCATTGAAGAGCCACCTAATGTCACTGATTCTGCTTTTGCTATGGTGAATGAGACAGCACCACCTGAAGCCCAACTGGTCATTAAGAAGGGACTTGAATTTAAGGATGGCATGAATGTCCTGGGTAGGAAAATTTTTTACCTGTCAAATAGGAATAACATATGTATGACACAGCTTTTTGCTGTGACTGGGTAGTCAGTGTTGTCCAATCTGCTCTTCAGTGCAAATTTAGTCTCTCCAAATAATCATCAAATGTTATAACCTACTGGCTACCCATTAGTCTCTGAGATCAGTATATCACAGAAACAATCAAGTGTATTGTTCTGGATCATCATCTTTGCAGTTACGAATTGGAGAATAGTGGCAAAGTATTTAGGAGGTACCCAAAATATCCTTTCATCCTAGAAGAAGCTGACCTCAACTAATACTAACGCATATTGGCAAAACAGTATGGGGAAGAGCTTCAAGAGCCAGTGTTTCACTCACCCTGTGATGAATTTGAGTTGTTTCCAGTAGGTGTCTTGGTCACGCTGAACTAATTTGGCTTGAGGCAGAGCCTGAAGTGAGAGGTGGGGTGTGAACCACACCACTCAAGAAAAATTCCAGAAAGGCTTGACACATCTCTGAGTCACAACTCCCTCCTTTCATCTTGCCTGCTGACCTTTACCAGCTGCAAATGCCATCATGCCATCTTGTCTGGACAAGCCGGCAAGTGGAGGTGGTAGGAAGACTGCCCATCTCCCACCCTTTCCTGAAGCAACTATTCAGACTGGGGTGGGGGCACGCAGGAAACAAATAGCTGCCACACCACATCTATTTTCTCCTCTATGCCTAGAGTCACTGTTTTGTCAGCCTAGAGAGGAGTGCTCCTCTTTCAGCTTCTTTCTTTCTGGGTGTGGGTGAAGTCAGTCACAAAGGCTCTCAATTTGGCACCTCTTTGGCACACCTCTTTGCTTGAAACCACTCTGTGACAGCATGTCCACGAGGCTGAGGCCAACACCTGTGGGAGAGTCTGTGGCAGTACCTAATCCACTGCTTTCTCTCACCTCTAGACCATAGCTTTTTAAGGGCAAATGTCCCCTTATAGACTCCTTGCAACTGCTGAACAGCTCTTGCTGACACAATGGCTTCTGTGTCTGCAGCACTCTTTTAGGAGTTAGTGAGTTGGTTGCAAGGGCTGCTTTGCTTAGACATAGAGGAGATGATAATATCAATAAGCTTATCGTGTTTTTCTGTGAAGCAGCCTGCTCTACAAGAGCCACTGTATCCTGCCTGCCTCCATGGCTCCTCCTTCCATTCAGCGTCTGTTGGGAGAGGAGCCACTTCCTTTCAAAGCTGCAAGTTGGCATTTTGCACCATGCATGAGGCAGCAGCTCATTGCCTGTGCTGTTATCCTTACCTGCTTTCTTCTTTCCTGGAACTCTGCTTATGCATTGAAGCAAAACAATCATTCTGACATGAGAGATACACTACATTTAATGCTGGGCTGGTTTTGTGCAGGCTCTGTCATGGATAAAAAAAGATCTAGAAGGCTGAATATAATTCCTACAGAAAATAAGTACATAGTTTAGGTGGGGGATTTTCTGGGGTGTTTTGATCAAAAACTCTCAAATGTTGCAGAGTTTTTTTATTTGGTTTGGCATGGTTCAATTTTGAATGAAGAAGTGAAAATTTTGGGGAATTGCCATCCAGTTTGCATAAGCTCTACAAGACAGGCAAATTCCTGCAAATATTAACCAATCTTACTCCTATGACTAACATAGCACTCGTTTGGAATTAATGAACAAAACTACTTACTAACATTTTCTGATGTGGATTCCGAATTCCAGGAAGTAACTTGGTCTTTGAAAAGCTTTTCATCATTCTCTATGCTCTGCAGCACACAAACATACACTTCAAATCCTTATTCAAGTGACTCAAAAAAGATAGGTTGGTGCTGAAGAATGGCTTTATATCCAGGAAATTGGATTAAAAAGAAAAAAAAATAAGAAAAAAATTTGGTTGCTAAACCCAGTGTGAGGATATGGGACCTGCTGTCCCTTCCCAGAGCAGTGGTAGCTCAAATTCCCTCCTTTTGAATGGTTTTGTGTCCTGGTAGGGTTTTCCTTAGGAATTTCCCAGATGAATTTACACGTTTGTTAAATACTGAATTCATATCATGACTGAAAATATAGCCTCAAGGGATGGCTGAAGATTCAAACCATTTATCAGTATTGGTTAATAATCTGACTCTGGACACTGAAAATTGCTGGATGGAAAAGATTAGCATTGAAGACACAACTCCAAAGTAATACATGACAGATGCACTCAGTTGTTTTTTCACACTGTAGTCCAATAGTCCAGACATTCACACTTTATCATTTAAATTTAGGACCCAAATGTTGCTCCTATTGAACGATATGATTTTATATCCACTGATAGCCTACTTCAGTGAGGTTAATCTGTTCATTGGGGGTTCTGTGGTTAAGCTTTAAGTGCAATACCTACCTTCTCCTCCCACCTCCAACTTCTTCATTTAACTGGAATACTCCTGGCCTGCAGATGTTATGTTCGGGGTTACTTTTACCTTTCCTTGCACTTCAGGACTCACTAGACTGTAGTTTGAATCTGTCGAGGGACTTTTGGAAAGCCTGAGAAAAATGGTCTTGGTTTCTAGCAACTGTTTTATTTATGATACAACACAATAGTGTTATCTCTCCCATTCACCAGGGCTTATGAGGTTTCTAATAGTTGCATGGCACAAAGAGTATTGTACACGTATTTTTTGATGATTAGATCAATTCATGAAAAAAAAAAAACCACCAACAAAAGCATAGTTGGGCTGTGAAATTGGAATTTAGTAAAATATTGAAGATCAAAGATACTCTGAATTTGATCATGGTAGTTGAGAGTGAGTAAATATTAAAAAATCCCAAGACATGCAATATCCTATACTTCTGAAATTCTGTGCAATTTGCTCTAGAACAACCCTGCTTGAGCAGGGAGGTTGGACCAGATGATCCACTGTTGTCCCTGTCAAACTCACACATTCTTTCATTCTGTGAAATCTGGATTAGCAGATAGTATCAAGATATTGACTAGGTATAAAAGCTTCCTAAAAACCGTGGGCTTACTTGCATTTTTTTTGTCCTGCATTTTTTCCTAATAGGTTTGATAGGATTCTTTATTGCTTTTGGCATTGCTATGGGGAAAATGGGAGAACAAGCCAAGATGATGGTGGATTTCTTCAACATCCTGAATGAGATTGTAATGAAGTTAGTAACTATGATCATGTGGTAAGTTTGAAGTTCAAACTTAAAGAACAAAAAAATTATTTTAAAAAGCACTCATAAAACCTTAATACAGCATATAGTGACCACAGTTTCTTAGTAAACAATGTAATTAAATATTTGACCTTTTAAAGCCTTGATAGGTATGTTAGACCCACAGCAGCATTATTTCTATTTAGTAAGGATTATTTAGGACCCACTTTGAAATATTTCTGAAGATACTCTGCTTTTCATTTACTCAAATACAAGATATACATGTATCCGCAAAGGCCTTCGAATGCCATATTGATTATGGAAGTTCATTATACAGAAGGACACCTAAGCAAGCAAGAATGCCCCAATAGGAACATCCCAATCTTCTTGGGAGGTTAGCATAATCCCAGGGTATTACTTGGAGGTATAATTACAAAAAAAGCCTGAACACACACACTATTTGCTGTCTTCTGTAGTAGAAATACCACCAAATAAAATTCCAATAGTTTTTCAGTGATGTGTAGTCCCTCCACCCATAGTTTCTGCAGAATCCTTCTTACAACCTTGCTGTAGTGGGGTCACTGGGAGATACCTGTTTTTGAAGTACACCCATTCATAATAGTGGGGCCTGACTTGCCTTCATGGAAGAGGTGTTACCAAATTAAGACTGAGCCATTGTTTACACATACAGAAGAGGATTCTCTTTCTTCTTTCTTTTTTTTGAGGGCTTTTTTTCCAAGGGCTTCCCCAGAACTATTTGTATGCAGTGCTAAGCATGGCCATATCACATAAAAACAATCTTTCAGAACATAAAAATCCTGTGTTTGGCATTGCACTACTGTGTTTCATATCTCCTAGGTCTTTGAGAGCAGAAATAACCACTCCAATACAAAGCACTAATCATGGCTCATTCCTGCCTGTGATTCCCTGGTGTTCCTAGAACTGATTTCTTGAGTTACAAGGCAGCAGTATGCCTCTTTTCTGAAGCTCTAGATGGACATTGTTTATAGAAAAGGGAGCAGGGTGCCTGAAGCTCAAGTCTTCAGCATTGTCAGGGTTTCAAAGGGAGATTGTTATGCAGGAGTGATAAAGATAGTAACAACAATGTGGAAATGTGTAGAATAAAAGAAAGAACATGAAGCAATTACTGCATTTCTGTTATGCTTCTGCTTTTCTGTAGATGATCTTGTTGCATGAAACTATAGTTGTTTTTATTCACAAAACTTTCAATATTTACTGTAGCATGCTGCTCTTGGCTCTATAAAGAGAAGGTGACTATACTTTATAGCACTCCAGAAGCTAGAATTTACTCTTACTTCACTTAGTACCAGTTGGTAGACCCAAGACATAATACCCTGCCTACATTATAAGTTTTCTCCAGTAATCAGTGTTGCAGTGGCAGGAAATTGTTCGAGTTTCAATAAATTCACTGTAAATATTTATCTTTCACTGATATGCATTTTATTTCTTTTTGTGAGGAAAGGAAATTGATTTTGCAAATTCCACCTGTTTGAAATTGATGTTGGGAATTCCACTTGTTCATTTCTGTCTCAAATTTTTAAAGAATTGTTGTGGCCAGACACAGGGCGGGGATTATGTTTATAAAGAAAAATACACTTCTTTATGCAGAGTTACATTTTCTTTTTTTGATTATTTTTTTTCACAGACAGCTGTAACTCCCATGGCACTTACAGACTCTCAGGAGGCACTGTTACACAAGCTTAAAACATGGCTCTGACACCATGTAATTCTTTATAAGAATTGTATTTAGCCAAGTTCATTGAAATGTGGCATTTTATAATAACTGGTGTAACAGCTGGCCTTGCATTTCAAGTGATTGAGAACTTTCCAGGTTCTGGGTACATTGCTTGAGAGACCATGAGATATTCTAACAGAAAACAGGAAGTACTTTTATTCAATCAATTTCCTTTGTATTGTCTTTAATTAAGCATCCAAATCACTAATCACTTTTGAAAATGCATTATCATTTATTTTCAAAGGGGCATTTTTTTTCCTGTTACTCCACCTTACATTAGTTTCTCCCAGATTAATTTTTACAAAACGGATAGACAGGGTGAATATCACTTAAAATCATATAATATAGTAATCTTTACCAGTGCAGGTATAAATATTGATTTCTATCCAGGTACTTTCAGGTATTTTTCACTATAGCTGGTTATTGAGTGTTTTAAATAATGTGCATTTTTTTCAATTTTTTTTGTTCCCAATCAGTGCTACCATTATCATCCTATTTAAAAGTTCCATTTGTGCCTTCAGGGAATCACATGGTTAGGAGGACAAAAACCCTACCCTAAGTAACAAAAGCACATGTTAACAGAGAATCCGTGAACTAAAAACCATTTGTCCAAATTATTGGAAGAACATAATGGAAAGTTTTGCAGCCTTCAAGATATAAGCAGTTCATTTCAACAAACAGTTTAACTAAGTAAATAATGCAACTCCCTGAAACCATATAAACAATGGGTTGTAAAAGTTATGTACTAAGAACAAATCTACACTAATCTTTGACATGATCCAAGCCAGTGTAACATTATAGTATCCTTGTACAATGTTATTCCAGGATGAAAAACTATTCAGAAAATGAATATTCCATTTGATGGGATGGAAAATGAAGTAGATGGGGAATTCACTGGAGATGGCCATTATTTTTAAAGAAGATGTGAAAACAATGCATTGAATTTCCTTTCAATTCCTGATCTGTACCTCAGTGTTGAGCCTAAGAGTTCCCTACTCTTTCTCCAGTCTATACTATGTTGAACACGGTTTTTATGACTACACTGCAAAGACTAGTTCTGTCTATGCTTGTTTTCTTTCTCCAGGTATTCTCCTTTGGGTATCGCTTGCCTCATCTGTGGAAAAATCATTGCAATCAAGGACTTAGAAGTAGTTGCTAGACAACTCGGCATGTACATGGTCACTGTGATTGTGGGTCTTGTCATCCATGGAGGGATCTTCCTGCCTCTGCTCTACTTTGTGATAACAAGGAAAAGCCCATTTTCATTCCTTGCTGGAATTTTCCAGGCATGGATCACAGCACTAGGCACAGCTTCCAGGTACACTTGAGAAATACCAGTGTGCTTTGTTTTTTAGCCAATTATTAGCTGGTGTATAGACGTGATACATCCACTGTTCTGACCTTCACTGCAAAATCATTTTATGACATTAAATAAAAACTATGTTTAATCCAGTCATGTTGAAGTAAATCAACATATCCTATGCCTTCAGGATGTTTTAGAGAGGCTGTAAAGCCACGTGCAGAATGTTGGAAGGCCCACTTTTAGTTTTATTTTTTGGCATTAACCAAATGACTTGTGCAAATTGTGTTAACTATGTGCTTGTTTCTTCAACTAGGAAAAAGTGATAATGCTATTTACTTTGAAAGCATGTTAAGACCAGTCTCATTGCATTCAACAAAAAAAAAAAACCAACCAACTACCAGTGCTAGGTTTCAAGAAAGAAATGAAAAATCCTTTCAGTTTTTACTTTTATCCATTTTGGCAGAGTATTGAGACTTCATTGCAAAGCTGAACATCTTGAACTTGTTAATGCACAGAACAGACACAATAAAGCATGTAAGCAACGCAGCTCTCAGTAATACAGTAAAATCAAAAATTGGTGTTTTGCATTGGGGCAGTCAGTAGATCTTGTGTTGAAATTATTTTTCAGTCAAATACCATGTCTTCAAATGTTTTTCTTCAATAAATGTTTTATTTCTGAAGAAAAATTAATCTTCCATTTTAATTAAAAAGATGAAAACAAAAAAACCTAGTTAAAAACTGACCACCAGAAAATTGAGTGTTCTTGATTTGAAGAGTGCCTTGAAAGAACTGTAATTCATCTGTCTCTTTGGGTCAACTCAAAACACTCTGCTGAATAACTACTCCTGAGGAACAAGAGGTTCTGGATGGACTTTACTGATGTGCAAAAATATCTGATAGGACAGTGTAGAGAAGGTGAAATGAAACTCTCTTCAGTGGTGCCCAGTGACAGAGAGGCAGTGAGCACAAACTGAGGCACAAAGAAATTCCATCTGAACACAAGAAAACTCTTTTTACCATGGTTTACTGTGATGGTGTGTGAATGCTGGCACAGGTTGCCCAGAGGAGTTGTGAAGCCTCCATCCCTGAAGTTAAACTAAGCCGCTCTGAGCATGGTCTTGGGAAACCTGCCCTAGCTGCCCATGCCTTGAGCAAGGTGATTGGGATGGGTGATCTTCAGAGATGCATTCCAACTCCAGAAATTCTGTGGCTCTGTGAAACAATGTGGAATTACAGGGGCTATAGTCTGGTCAGGAGTTTCAGTAAATTACAATTTATCTAAGGCTTTTGTTCATTGAAGTATTTTAGTGTCTACTTCAGCAGTATTTTTTGATGAAGATATTGTATTTTGACCAAGTCAATGTTATAACCTGAAATATTCTCACAAAAGCAAAGCACTGTGGATCTGTGCAAAGAGCTATTCCCCTCTTCCAGCCATCTTTTGCATATTTTCCTATTCTCCAACTGTGTTTCATATCCTTTCTTCCTGTTCTGCAATGTCTGGAAATAGCATGGTTTGTATCTTTTTTGTGGCTTTTTCAGTCCTTAATGCCATATTAATTTCTCTGTTTAGACCAAATTCACAGTCAAAGGAATTTTAAGATTTGTCCCTATACTGATAGGTCTGTCTGTCAGACCACATCTGGTACTTATATTTTTGAACAAAAGGCAAGAAACAAATTGTAAATGAGTCTGAAAAATTTTTCCACGCTCTCTCAAGCTCTCATGCTAGTTCAAGTCATTTCATGTCTTGGCCTCAGTCCCACTTCCAGCTAAATGTAGGCTTAATTTAAAAATTGGCTAAAAAGGCTTGAATCACAGCAGAAAGTGGAAGTAGAAAATGTAAACAATGGTAATTGAATTTCTGATTTTGCTCCCTTATATATATGTGTTATATTGGTTGTAATTATATCTTCTCTACTTTTCTTCTTCCTCTCCTTTAGTGCTGGAACATTACCTGTCACATTCCGGTGCCTTGAAGAAAATCTCGGCATTGATAAGCGTGTAACAAGGTTTGTTCTTCCTGTTGGAGCAACTATTAACATGGATGGAACTGCCCTTTATGAAGCTGTGGCTGCCATCTTCATAGCACAGATGAATGGAATTGACCTGGATGGAGGCCAGATAGTTACTGTGAGGTCAGTTCAAAATAGTCCAAGCCTTTGTTTCTATAGACTGTAAAACTTGGGTGCTTTGGGTTGGATGTCTTCTCACTAGCTGTTGGATTCGCTATGAAATCCATGAATTTCTAATAATGATATGCAAATGAATATTTTATATATAGGTCCTGGTTGTCTGGTGACAGGTTTTCTATCATTTGAAGCCTTGGTGCATCCTGGTGTTGTTTTACACTTTTTCAGTTGACAACTGTCATGGTTTGACCCTGGTCAGCCACCAAGCCCCACGCAGCCACTTGCTCACTCCCCCACCAGTGGGGCTGGGGAGAGAATGGGAAGGGTAAAAGCCAGAGAACCTGTGGGTTGAGATAACGACAGTTTAATAGGGAAAGCCACACACACAAACAAAGCAAAGCAAGGAATTCATTCACTGCTTCCCATGGGCAGGCAGGTGTTCAGCCATCTCTAGGAGATGCCATCAGGCATAATGGTTACTTGAGAAGACAAACACCATCACTCCAAACATCTTCCTCCTTTTTCCCCCACTTTATATATTGAGCATAATGTCATATGGTTTGGAATATCCCTTTGGTCAGTTTAAAGTCACCTGTATTGGCTGTATCTCCTCCCAACCTCCCTCTCAACTTCCTTCCCAGCATGGCAGTATGAAAAGCAGAAAAGGCTTGGCTCTGTGTAAGCTCTGCTCAGCAATAACAAAAACATCTCTATATTATCAGCCCTGTATTCAGCACAAATCTAAAGCACAGCTCCATAGCAGCCACTCTGAAAAAAAATAACTCTATCCAAGCCAAAACCAGCAAACAGTACAATGCCAATTGTAGTATACAGTGTTCTCTGTCCAATGCAATGCTTTTTGGTTTTTTAAGGGTAGAGGGATGCTACAAATCAAATATGGGACATTAACTTTCTGGAATATATAATATATGTGTTTATATACATTGGAAGAAAAAAGTATACCTAAAAAATCTGCCCATGTGTTTATGTTTGCATGTACTTTTTCTGTGACTTTGGTGAACAGCTAAAACAAATGAACTGAGAATAGCCCATCCTGAGGGTGAGATTGCCTGTGACATGGTCTGGATACTTGCAGACCTTTTGTTTCTAACCCAGCAAATATTAACTGTAGTCCTTTCATATCAAATTGTCTTATGTAGGACTAAGCTGAATAAGGACAAAAGAAAGTACCCATTAAAAAAGGATAAGAGTAACTGAAGACTGTTTACTGTAAGGGAATTTTAACTTGATGAATACAGCAGGCCTAACATTTTGAATAGTTAAAATGGAAACCACAAGTAAAGGATGTCAAGTCTGCCTTCTTCCTGTAGTTTTCACCCACACACTTTTCTTTTATTAAACCTTTCTAACTCTAAAGAAACTCCTGCAAAGGGATGTCTAATTCTATGTTTCTTGCCCGGCTATACTAGTTCCACATTTTCCATTTCTTTACTTCCTGCCCCAACCCCTGAAATAGTAAACCCAATGTTTGCTAAGTGTTCAGGACTGCTTCTAATAAAGGCAGATGCTAGACCTGCATGATGTGTATTTGTTCCTAAAACTGAAAATGGACATTTCAGAGATGCCACATATTAAACCAAATTGAGACCAGGGAAATTCAAGTCAGGAATCTGCTGTTGTTCAGGAGATTTGGTAAGCTTGAACCTGAGCTTCTCCTGTTCTGAGACCTGACCAATTGGCTCTTCCTCATCTCATCACTTCAAGGCTGTTGTAGCCAGCTTTGTGACTCAAATTTACAAAGGAGGCAGGAACTTTGGTCTATCTGTAAGAAAACCACTAGTTCTCCTCTTCATGCAGTATAGCATTTTTGTTACAGTAATATATAAAGAACTATCTCTTGAGGATACAATACAAACAAAGGACAGGGCAGTAGGTTTTGTCTGTTATATCTATGTTGTGATACTGAGAATTTTCAAATGACCCAGATACGATATCCAGAAGCCTTAACCAGCCTTCAACCAGCCCTAGTTACTTCATATTGGTCATGTAGTTCCTCTGATCCTGTATTCTTTGGGAAAGGATGATCTTGAAATGGTAGCTAAGCCAGTTTAGTCCCAAACAATGGGACTTCATTCCCTTCCAGGTCTGTAAGCGCTGCTGTGAGAAGGTTGGTGGGAGCATTTCTTCACAGAGCTTGGAAGCAATCCCTTACCCATTTAGGCTGGAAGTGCCTGAGGATCTGGCGCTGCACATAAAACCTGACAGCAGAGTAGAGCAACCTGCCTTCGTACTTGCTGGAGCGTTCAGTAGGCCAGGTTGCACTCTAACCCAGACACCTGACAAACACACTGCAGCCTGGATTGTCAGCTGGGTCAGACCTAGCCAGCCATCACCTGCCAGCTCTAAATCAGGCTAACATCCTCACAGATTAGTTCTGTGGCTAATGGTCAAGGACTTCCCTCACAGAGTCTGTTTTCCCCTACTTCTGTATTGGAAGCACTTTCAGATTTGTTGAGTATTCCCACAGAAGTGCAGCCATGTTACTCATCTCTGTGTTTAAAAACAGAACTTTTCCTTTCCTGGTTTCTTGGTCATTTTTCCTTGTTCTTTTGTCCACTTGTGCTTTTCATTTACCCTCCCTCTCCTTTTCCCTCTCCTTCTCTTTCCTCTTTTTCTCCCCTTGACTTGCTCTCTGACAAATTTGTTTTCCATTCTTCATAGGACTGCCCAATTACGTTGATATATGTTATGGTCTGTGTTGTATTTTTACAAACCTTTGAAGCTCAGACATTCACTCTACTGATCTTCATCAAAATATAAGAGGCAAAAACAAATACAGGTTTGGATTTATGAAACAATCAGATCAATTTTGCTTTTTATCTAGGATGATTTGTATCTAGGCTTGGTACACCACTGGCTTGTGTTTTGGGAATTTTGGATACCAAGACTTCTATTTTCTATTTAATAATAACCACTTTCTCTTAGCCTTTAACTCACAATTCATTCTTCAAGTAACATCAATAAACAGAAATGAACCACTTTGAAAATTCAACCTGTAGTCACCAAACTTCATCAGGTCTGGATGATCAAAACTCAAGATTCAAAACCCTGGATGTATTGGTAGAGTTCAGAAAACACCAGGGCACAGATTTGAATGTCATAACTAGCTTACAGTACTTAAAACTCCCAGACTCTCAAAACAAACCTCATAGATCTGGCCTGATCTAATAAATACTTTTAAAGAAGTGACACAAAAATGAAAATTATGGCCTGAGCTTTCTGTGATTTCTCACATAGTTGTTAGTTTTGTGGGGAGAACTCATTAAAAATATGACCTTCCTAATGATCACATGAGTATGCAATAAAAGTGTATGTTCCTCTTCCTGCTACTCCCATTTGATTTTTGTTTTTGCAGTTTGACCGCCACCCTTGCGAGTGTCGGAGCTGCCAGTATTCCCAGCGCAGGACTTGTCACCATGCTTCTGATCCTTACTGCAGTGGGTCTCCCTACCCAGGATATCAGTTTGCTTGTTGCTGTTGACTGGCTTTTGTAAGTTGTACTGACTCCACTGTTTTGTGCAGAAAAATAGTGAAGTAATGCTTGTCCATTGGTGCTTTTCAGCCATTGATCTTAAAGAACTTTAAGGCTCTCCTATACAGATAAATCAAAGGAGGGAATGGGCTGTTCAATGAAAGCAGCTTCTCAGCTGGTACAAACTGTTAGAGAGCTATTGAAGTCAGTTTCTATGAGCCAAGAGTCTTCTTGTCAGACTTGTAAGCTCATGCTTATATATTTTCTTCTTCCTAATTATGCCTTTCCATCATTCAAGAGCAATTCTCTGATCTCTGCTTTCTTATTTCTGTTTATTGTGGTTCTGGTCTAAAATAAAGGAGGAATGCTGAAAATGCAAGTTCCATCAGGATTTTTCCAGCAAGTTACAGGGTGATTTGGAGATTTGTAGTATCAATTGGTTTGTGCTCATAGTGGGAAAAGTTGGTTTCTTTTCATACATAAGAAAGTAAAATACCTTTAAGAAGAGACTGTTCTAGGCAGGATATAAACTAAAGACGAATAAGAATGCAAACTGAAAGAAAGAATGTCATTCTCTAATTTTGTTTTACTGACAGATCCCTCAAACTGGAAAGACTGGCTTTCTTTTCCAAGGACTTAAGATCAAAGTCCTTCAATGCCATTGCAGGTCCTCCAACAGGAAACAGCTAACTCACAGATAGTCTTCCAAGGCTTTTGGTCTTCAATGTTTGAATACAGAAGCTGTAAATATAGGCAGAGGATATGCCAAGCCACATCCTTTCTCATATTTTCATTTGACATCTTGAATATCCTGCTGTCGCCTGCGCAGAGCTGACAGGGACTCAGTATTCCTCTATATTGTACTGGCCTCTGCAGAAACTTTCATATTGTCCTGTAGTGCTGCAGCACAGCCTGTTCTGGTTAACACCCATTTCTCCCCTAGTATTCCTTTAAGTAGTAAAGACACTTGTTTTTGTCATTCCAGCTGTGGTGCCCAGAAGGGGAGATGTAAGTATAACTGTACTATTCGTGTATTTTCCCCTACACTAGCAGCCTCAGATACCTGCTTCTGGTAGCTTTCAGTCTCAGATACACAACTAAAATTATGCAAGAAGAAATAACAGAGTTGAGAATGTGAAGATAAAATAGAAAATTTATTTTCTGTAATTATCTTTTTACTTACTGAGAAGAATTCAAGGATTTAGTCAATCCTCTGGCATGTATTTTGGATCTGCTATACTCTATCTGTCACTACTAAAAGTTTTGAAAAATAGCATGCAGCTCTGCTTTCTGCTTCAGGGAAAAATGAAAGAGGAATTTACAGCTTGAGGAGGCAAAGGAAAAAGTTGACTTACATAATTTATAAATAACTGAATATCATGATATCATGACAGAATGGTAAAATGAGACAGGGTTCAGATGGCAGAGTACAGCTGACATAGAGAAAGATGTGACATTCTGTGTGTTTATTATATTTATGAATACAGGGTTGAAAACAAAGAAGTGGCATAGGAATCTGCAGCTGAGAGGAAGAGAGAAAAAATATATAAAAATGTATTTTAAATATACGTTTTTCCTGGCTCTCAAAGTAAGGCAAATAGATAGGTTTCTTCAGCTGGTAGGAGGATGTGCAAAAGGAGCCTGTGGTTTGTTTGGGTTTTTTAGGGAAATGCCATCTTAAAATATCCCTGTGGACTGAGAAGCTCTGCCCATACCAGCTAGCCTCAAAGGTGTAAGTTTATCAGCAGTTCTGATTCACTAGTAGGTATTGCATTTTAGACTCAGCTTCAGCAGCATTGTTCCCATGCATAATCCACTGCTGTTTAAGAAATAAAAACCTCTGTACTGTGGAGCTGTAGCTGTGATGAATGTACATATAGGAAGGATAGCAAATCTGAAAGAAATATTTCAAGGTGTCTTTCCAATATAAATGGCAGGCAAAAGAACTTTCAACACAAAAGATTGGGTTTTGATCCTTCTGGCCTACACAATCAGCAGTACAATTGCAGTGTGATTCAGAACTGAAAGATAAGGGGGAAAGATTAAAAGCTCTGTGCTTTTAGTAGTCATAGTGCTGCAAAGTCAAGACATTGTTTGTTGGTGGAAATTTTGTCTTTATTAACCTATAGTCAACAACTAACAACTTTATTTTCCATCTGCCAGTGGCTCTGTTGTGATAGCCACTATGATCTAATGAGCTATGAAAAATTATGATGCTGACATTGTTATTTTAAGAAAAGGCACACAAGCCAACTTTTGAGCAAGCTTTTGCACACAAACCAGACCTGAAGAATATCTGAAATGAAATTTCACGAAAAGATATTTTCTCTACTTACAAACATTCTGTTCTTCCCTTTCTTTAGATCATTAAATAACATCGCAGAAGTATTTCTAACAGAATGTGGAATAGAAAGTTCATGAAATATTTAAGACCAAGTTCCAGCCGCTTTTCTGGAACCCATGTGTAAATGCAACCCATGTGTAAATTCATGTAGGAATACTTGGAATAGCTCTTTTTAACATTTCAGTTTCAGATAAAGCAAGCTTTTAAAATATTTCCTACTCTATGAGTTTTTCAGTATTTCTGATGAAAGCAAATATCAGAACATCAATTGATTTTTCTACTGCCGTCTGAAACTGGGGTCTTATCAGAACCAATTTTGCATGATTTGATCGTGGTGTAGCACAAAGACACTTCTTGTCAAGTCCTTAAACTTGGCACTCTGTCCTTCAAATTGGAGCTGAAAGGTTTCTGTATTGACTTCTTCTCAAGGCTCTCCAATATCTAGAGATTAGGCTGCTCAACCTTTCTCCCTCCCATGGATACATACCCCATGTAGGCTCTTTCACCAGGCAAGTTTACCAAGATTTCACAACTCTTGCAGTCTGTGAGTTTAAAACCAAACACAACACAGAAGTGACATTTAATAGGTCAGTAATTATATGCCAACAGATGGAATAAAACCAGCTTATTTTGCTCTAGGCAGAAACTGGGTATTCTCCAGATGTGAGCTGACAAGCTTAGCAAATATCAGTCGTACCAGATTAGTGGTATTTTGTAGTAAAGAGAGAGGAATTAGGGAAAATGAGCTTGGACAGCTTATCTGGTATTTAAACTTTCATTCAGTAACTCAGAAAAAGATTGCTTCAGTTCTGACTCTGTTCCTTGGTTTAGATCTAAATTCTGAATATTCAGGCCCAGTTGATGTCTGGATGTTATGAACAGTGTCTAGACTGCAACTTTCTGATATTTATTTTGTTTACATTGTCCCAGTTTGCCTGGAATTAATTGGTTGATTTGTTTAAATGAAAAAGTAGAGTACAGTTGTCGTTGTTCTTCTTAGAGTGTTCTTTGACCCAAAAGAGGTCAGTGGCACTTTGCTGTTGATTCCTGAGAGCTGAGACTTTGTCCTTTCTGTTGTAAGGAACTTACTTGTTTCCTTTGGTTCATGCATTGTAACATGTTCTGCATCAGGGTGCAGTTTGTATTGCTGAATTGAGTTTGTATTGCTGAATTGCTTGGCTAGTGATACATGTTTATGAGCTGGAGCATCTCCTCAAATGACCCTTTCAGAATGTGAATTGTGGTTCAATTACATTTATGTACTCTCCACATTGATTTTGGCCATCCTGTACTATCTCTCTGTCATCTGGCATCAGCAAATTCTTTCAAAATGTAAAACCATTCACATAAAAAAATTCAGCAGGTGTTCTTTCTGTGGAACTATATAGCCAGGTTCAGTGTATTTGGTGCTCTTAATTAAAAATCACACTCGGGAAGTCTTATTTTCTTATTCTACCACTCTGACCAGCTTTGAAACACTCTACACAGCTGTGGGATGAGAACTGTGTAAAGCATTTCATTTGTGTTAAGCAAAACTGGAAAGATGTTTTGCTTCTATAGGTTCATTTGTTTCTTTCTCAAGATGGGAGGGGGATTATTGGAGAGGTTCTTTTCTGAAGGGGTATTCTTTTGATAAAAAAAAAACAAACAAAAAATCCCAACAAAACATCAACAACAAAAAACAACCTGTTTCAGCTGAGATATTACACCACGAAGTCCAAATATGTAGGTATGATAACGTTGAAAGGGAGAGGAGAAACTCGAATGGGGCTATAGTTCCACAGCTGAGAAAGGCAGCCATACAAATGTTTAGACCAAAGATGTTAAAATGGGCTCAAAGTTTGTATGGCCATGAATAGGAATGTATAATGAATGTTTATCAGTTTGGGGTTTACATATTTAGCTTTTTTATTCCTCAGTGTTCTATGGGAAAAGTAACACAAATCTAATACTGGAAATACTAGAAAGGTTGTTTTCAAATTAATCATTACCATGAAATTAGGTCTTACATGCTGGCTTTTCTGTCATTTGGCAAATGTCCACACTGTTCAACCTGCCCATTTTGTGTAATGAATCTTGATGGATATACTTCTGAGAATTAATCAGTGTAAACACTTCTCTGACTTGTTTGACAAAGCTAGACTCAGTTGCCATAAGTTGCTTTAAGTTGCAACCCTCAGTCAAAGTGTTTTTAGAAATTTTAGATTTAGTTTGCATATGAAGAGGCAAATTAGACTCTAAATTATTTCAACGTGTGTAATACAGCCTACCTGCAGTAGGAAAGATAGCAGGACCCATCTCCCATTTTTGCAGAATCTTGGGCAGGATTGGGGCAGAATTCTGAAATCCGGGAAATCCACAACCAAGAGTTCACTGTTGACAGATAGAGCCACACTAAAGACAAGACAGGAGAAAGATGGGGTGTCTATCCAATGGTGTTCTGTCCAGGAAACACCAACTAACATATTTCTTCGTAATGAAGCACGTTAGCCTCAGTTGGCACCTTCCTACAACGAGGGACACTTGTAACTGAAATGCTGTCACAGACTCATTATTTTGTAGGTCATGACCTATATTTGATTTACTCATATGCCAAGCTCTGGCATAGAGTAGCATGAGTGGGCATGCTGCCACACTAACAGATGGCCATCTGTAAAGATGGTTCCAGGAGAGGAGCTTCAATGGCCTGAGCATTATGGAGATATTTCAGGCATTTTTGTTCCCCACAGTTTGCTCAGTGAGAGTGAAGGAAGAGGCCATTTGTTAATTCATACCAGAAATGAGAACAGATTCATCAGATTCAAAATCCTTTTCTCTGGCTGCAGTAAGTTCAGTACTCTGGTGAATTCAGATTAAACACAAGGCAATGATGTGAGCCTGGCACCCTGACATCGAAACCCCAGCTCCAGAAGCAGGAGCTAGGGAGATCTCAGTCAAGCACAGCTCTGCAGTTTGGCAGTGATCTAGCACAC
>WEIV01013799.1:9286-27764 GCA_013390005.1 Calyptomena viridis
TGGCCAAGATTTCGGTGTGAATATTTCAGAGTCCTGAAGAACACATCTGACTGTTATCACAAGACTGATAGTGGTGTTCATATGCCCTTTTCCTGTGCATGAGAGGGAGTGCAGAATTCAAAACAGAAATGAAATTAAATAAAAAAGGACATGATATGACTGCAATCACAGAAAAGCACACTGTAATTTATGAGCAAAGCATCTCTGTGCCACGTTTTGGCCATTTGTATTGATATTCATGAATAAAGTGGAGTTGATATGGCAGTATAACAATCACGTAATATATACAGTCAGGCTCGTGCTTATTTTGAAAACAGCCAATAAAAAATAATGGAGTAGTAAAAAAATATTTTTTCTTGGTTAAAGAATTTAATAATAAGTGTATTTGTAAATGGATTTGTCTGCTTTTACAGTGTCTGAGGCTGTTAGATAAGGTGGAGACATTTTGCTTTGGAAAAGTTTCCTCTTTACCAGAAATTATTCTAAAACAGTACACATCTTCCCCCAACACATCCCCAAAGTCTTATTTATTGTATCTATGGCTGTTGTTACACCATGAACAGCTATGTAGGCAGAAGTCTGTGTTCGTGTTCAAAAACCACACATTGCATATCCAGACTGTGGCCCTGTTTGTGTTGTGCATCAGTCTAGAGTCAAAAATACAGTGTTCATTCCCAGGGCTTTGGACTTTGCATGCTGAAGTCATGTCATGTCTATTGGTACTGAAATCACTCAAGAGATTTTGCTTGTAAGCAAGGGAAGATATCACCATAGCTCCAAACTTTCCCCCAAGTTGTTTTTTGGAGCTTCTTAATGTAAACCAACAAGACTTTAAATCACTATAACTTTTAAAAATTGCTCACAGAGGTGCCTAACCTCTGAACAACCCTTTGCCTGGTTTTTGAAAGATAGTGCAGAAGCCAAGTTTGAATTTGAACTGCGAGCTGCCTTCTCCTCAGAGTTTAATATTGCTGTGGTAGCACAGAGAACGGAAATAATAGACAAACAGGAACGGAAAACAAGCCGAACGCACTGAAACAAGGGAAGCATGATTTGTATGTAGTATTGTGGATTTTTCTTTTCCTTCTGGATCCATTCAAACTCCATAAAGCAAATGCCATATGGAAGGATCAGCAGTGACTCACAGCATTGTACGTAGCTGGTTTGCGAGTGCCAGATGATGTATTTGCTATTTATGTAGTCAACAGACAGTTCTAGGAAGCTTCTAAAGTGGTTCAGAGACAAAGAATGATTTGTCACTGACAATCAGTGTCTTATGTAGCAGCTTCAGAGCTCAGGCAAATGAACTAATCTCATTCATTCCCTTCAGAGCCTTAATATTAGTTTGTCTGGAAAGTATAAACTATTTTATACAGTAAGACCCTAGAAAAATAAACCAAGTGTTAAAATAAATTTTCTAGTGGTAGAAACAGACAAAAAATTAAATTCTGGAGAGGCTGGCAGTTCAGAAGTCAGCACAAAGATCCAAGCGTCAAATTATTTCAGAATTTACAGAAATTTGTATCCAAATATTAAGATTTGAACCAATCTTCAGCCAGCTGCATTATTGTTCAAATAACCAAGACCAGTCTAGATCAGAATGTCTGTTAAAAACCCCAACAGAAACACGAAAACAAATCAAGCAAACAAAAAAATTTATTTACATAAATAGTAGTAGAAGTACAGGCATTTGGTTCTGATGTTTGTAGGTTTTTAAAATTTAAACTTTCAATGCTTTTGAAAATTTTCAAGGTTTCAGTGTATAAAATTATACTACAGTTGGTAGTTCTTTCCTATTTTGTTGAATTTGCTTCTTTAGTATTTGAAAGCTAATTCACTGCTTTTAGCCCATAATTTTATGGGCTTACTTTTCAAAGATGAAGAGGGTTTGAAAAATTGCACGGTAAGGAAAAATGAGGGGAAAAAAGATAGGTTTTAATTGTTAGCATGTTCAAAGAAACCTTTTGGACAGATCTAGTCAGTTCATTAATCTTTGTTAGGTGTTGCTTTTAAGCACTAGAAATAAAGAAGCTTGTTTTTGTCTCGTGGGAGAATAATCACCCTCAAATTTTTTTTATGTTACTCTTGTTCTGGTAGGTGAAACACCTTCTTTCTGGACTTTCACATGCTTGTATTTCAGTCTTCTCAGAGGGGTTTAGAAGAAGCGGAATGTGTGATAAGTAGTTGGCTGGTAATAGATAATAAAGAAAAGGCCTAAACCTTGCTTTAAATCTTGAAAACTTTGAAATTTTTCTGCCTCAATATAGTCCATACCAAAGCACCAATACTTTACTTTTCAAGCAATATTGTGCTACAGACCTCCTCTAAAATGAAAACGATTATCTTTTTCATTTTACTACTGGGGGAAAAAAAAAAAAAGGCAACCGAAACCTAAAGATTTAGGCTCATATTAATAGTTTATTAAAAAATAGATGGATTAGTAGAGGATGGATTATCCTCTTTTCTAAGAGTGAAATTTTATTTTGGAAAACTTGAAAGCATTACAACTTTTGTGAAATACTTTGCAAATTTTTTAGTAGTGGAACTGACTTAAATTTTTCCAAAAGCGAGAACTGTGGTAAGAGAAAAAAGAAAACAGGGTTTTGTTGTCTTACACCTCTTCAGAAGTTCTTCCCAAGAATAAAAAATGCAGCAGAGTGGTTGACCTGAAATTGTTTTTCTTCAAAAAGCCTGCAAGTTTCCTTGCTATTTTAGGGTGATCGGATTTTTCATTTGTATGTGTGAGAGATGTGGATTCACCGTGAAACTGAAACCTCATAACGATTAAGTTCTCCCTTTTGTGTGCCCTTGTCCTTCATTAGGTACTTGTTTGTCTATCTGAGGGTCACAGGTGAGTTCCTCAAGGGCACATGAAAACTTTCAGTGGTGTTTTTTCCTCCTGAGAAATCAATTATCCTCAAAGCTTCTTGGGATGCTGCCCTGTTCTGTCTAACTGGGAAAACAGAGAACATAATCTGACAACTAATTTCCACAGCAAATTATGTGTCTGCTGATCTGCATTACATATTGGAAGGAGACAGCATGAGATTCTGCCCTTTAGGTGGGTTGAACTTGTCTTCCATTTGTTGGATTTTCTTTTGCTGCAGTGTAATGATAGACCTTGCCTAACATGATGAAATGCTGGTTCCTGGCCAGAAATTTAAAGTGGCATGTGTATTTTCCGCTAGGAAAGTTGATATTAGCTCATTAGCATCTTTCACAGCTGTAATAACACAGTGAGCCAATGTGAGTCAAATGTTCCCAGGGGGCTAATTTCCTCCCACTGATTGGAGAGTGATGAAAACAAAGAATAAGAGGTCAGGCTGCATCTAATTTCAAAAAGTGCCCTATTGGTGGGGAAAATATGTGAGATCAAAAGAGCATTATCCAAGTATAATCCATACTGACCTGGTCTGTGATAAACAGTGAAATCAACCATTATGATAATATTGCAATTTATTATTATAATGCATCTAATAATTTTCCCCCCTACGGCCTTTTTTTCCATTCTACACAAAATCCATACTTGTATTGTTACATTTCTATTGATAGTTGAGTTGAACTGATGAACACCCTCCTTGCCAGTTGCTTTGCATCTGAACTGACAATATGCACTGTCACCAGAGTCACCACCTCTGGGATATCTGATAAATACAGTGAGTGTCATCACATTTCAGGTTCCCAAATAAAGTTCTTCCTCCTAAAGCCCAGACCCTCTCTACCCTACAGCCTTTTTGGTACACTTCCTCAGCTGCTCAAATGCCTCTGATATCAGAGGAAAAAAATAATTAAAGACTAAAATTCAGCACAACAGATGCAGAAATGAATGTTGGGATGAATATAGCACAGGCTCAGAAGTTGTCTGTCATCACTCCTCATTGCATTTTGTCTGTTCCATGTGCTGTGCACCTGTGGCTTGCAGACAATGGCTTTGATTGCATTATAGAAAACTGGCAGTCAAGTTAAAGCTGCTGCTGCTGCCTGTTGCTGTGTCTTTGTTCTCTCCTGTGAGCTTCTTGTATGCTTTTCCCCTGTTCTTTTTATTTTTTTTAATTATTATTTCTATGTTACCTCTGTGTGGTCTTTTAATTATTATATTCATATCCTTTGCTGCCAATTTTGAAAGATTCTAAGTGTAGCGAAGAAGAAATGAATGGTTAAGTGAAGGCATTGTGGATTGTAGACAAAAAAAATATCTATTCTGTAATCTGTGGAGTACACAGAAATAGGACCAGTGTTGTAGTGGCTTGAGTCCACCAAGCAGTAGAAATAAATTAACAGCAGACTATTCCCTCCCTTAGATCCTATGATCAAAACTAAGTGAGCACCTGCACTAAATAAAATTGATCTGAACCAGCCTGAATATCAGATTCTGGGCTTGATTTACTGCTACATTACTCCAGTTGTAGGCTGGCATAAATTCCTTTTAAAATAATAGACTTACATGGTTGTGAACTGGGAGTAATGTTGTTGTGAATGAAGTTGTTCAGATTCTTTCCTGTCATGTCAGGTTTTGTTTTACTTTGGAGTATCAATACAGGTGCCACTTTACATCCTTTCTGATAGAACAAAGTTTTAGATGTACAGATGACTGTCAGATTGCATAAATTGTGAGAAATGTCTTTTGTGAAATTTTCCATTGCTTTGTTTCATGAGATTTCACAATCATAAACTCGTAAAATGGTTTGGGTTATAAAGGACTTTAAAGATCATCTCATTCTAAACCCCCTGCTCTGGGCAGGGACACAGAGCTTTGTTTCACAAGAGTTTTCAGTTTTGTGATAGCTTTTCAGGTCTAGAAAAAGCACAATTTCTCCAGTCCTTTTTACCAGTGGACTTGCTCAATCCACTTGCATCAGAAAGCACCATATATGTGACATGTCCTGTGGAAGGGCTGGCCTGGTCCTTGTTGGGCACTGTGTCCTCATCCAACCATTTGTGTGCAGTTCTTTGGAGAACCATGACACAAGATGACAAGGGAATTGGCATAGAATCCAGTACAAAAGGAAGGGCCTGGAGCATGGAGAGGACATGCAGAACTGTACCCGTAGCTCCCGTGCCCTTGCTGCATTGCCCTCACGGCTGTGGGTGGATCAGTGTGAGCTCCATGTGCAGAAGGACATGAGTGCTGACTGCTGGAAGCACTGGAGTCTGAACAGGTGCCAGACAGCTCTACTTTGCTTGGTGCAGGCTCTTTCTCAGCTTGACTAGGCTTGGTGTGTGTGAGAGCCCAGGATGCTCAGTGGGAGACAAAAAGCCCATCTTGGACTCATCTATTTTGAGATTCTAGAGGAGTTTGGGGTAATTATTTTATAAGAACTGTTTTGTCCATACTAATGATGAATTTTGTAATTTTCCAAGTTGTTGTATCCAGCCTAGCCACTTGATCTATGGCACACATCCTATTTTCCTTTATTTTCTTCTCTATGATAGAGCTAAATGTTCTTAAGGAGAGAAGTGTTAAAAAATAGGGCAGTGTGAAAGATGCAAGCAGATATAGAAAGAGGCATGCAGCTGCAAGTAAAAATGCAGCTGAGATCCTAACCTCAGTTCCTTGTCTCTTAGGGCTTAGTCCAAGACCTTTTGAAGAATTCCATGGACTTCAGCAGGCATCAGGCTAAGCTCTTAATCCTTTATTTTATACTTGCATTGACCCAGATTTAGTTATTTATTTTGTTTTTTCAGGAAGTTGGTGTGTTTTCTTTTTCCTTTTTCCTTACAGGTGTTCAGCGAATAATTTCACCTTTTCAAGACTATCAAGACCACCTTATCCTCTCACTGAATCATATATTGGTGATTTTTCTTTTTACTGTGAGTTTCTTGCTATCCTGTCGATTTATAGTAAGATAATACTCTCTTAGTTCTGGGAAAGTATCTGCAATACACAGTCATCCAGAAAGAAAGGCCCATTTCCTTTTGTAGTTTAGTGTTCTGCTGCGGTTTGCATTCCATTTTTTTTTCAGCTACGTGCTTGATTATTAATTTAAAAGTTCTCTAGTAAATTCTTGCTGTACTAGTCTAGGAAAAATTTTACTAAACCATCCTGTCAGTAGCATTGAGCTTTCTATTGATATTTCAGATGATGGCAGGCAAAATGCTGCAATAATCAATCTGCCATGTCTCAGTAATCTTCTATTCAGTATTTCTCTTTTTCACACATACTACTGACTCTATGTTCAGATTTCTGTCAGTGCCTGTTGTTATACCAGACACAATAACTCTGTGGGTTAAGAGAGACCTTTCCCACAGATGTTATCCTTGTGCCTACGTATTCAAATCTGTGTCCCATAATTGAAAGGCCTTGGAGTTCTTTCTTTGAGATGTTGAAAGTGTCTTAGTATGGTACATGTATAAGGATTGCAGTTTTTAATATGGAAAATGCAGTGCAAGATTGGCAAAAGCCAATGAAAAATTCAAACTCAAGGCGGAAATACCATCAGCTGAACAGAAAATGTAAGAAAGTAAAAAAAAATTGATTTGATGACATTTTGTTTTTAATATATTGAAACAAATTAAGATTTTGCTTGAAACAGATTTTGTTTCAAAACTGGACGTCAAAAAACGTGTGTGCAAAGAAAGCATTACTTTTGAATTTATTTGTATGCACACATACAAATTTAAAGTATTCCAAAGTTTTTAATAATAAACTTGCTTTTGAGCTTTTAAAGTATACTCTCTAACAGGAGTATTCAGTAGATGGCTCAGGTAGATCACCCTTAGCTATTCCTGCTATTGATTATTTAAGCTGTATAAAAAAGGATTAAGGAGCACAAGTATTGCATCCAGATTTGTGCAAAGCAGTGATCAGAAGCGTGGCAGAGTCATTGACCATGGTGTTAAGCCAGAAGATTATTTTCTAAATACCAACATGTAACCAAAGTGATAAATGTGAGTGGGAAACAATATGAAGACAATCTGTCCTCTAATGAACAAGTTTAATGGGGTAAATAAATAACTGCAAAGCAATCTAAGCAGTGATATGTAGTCCCTGTCCACAAGCTCTTACTATTTAGCCAGATATCTTGGGAGCTATAGAGACTGCATTCCTCCAGAGAGCTTTTATATGTTCTGGGTATCCACCTGTTTGTTCCAGTTGCTGTGTATATATTTTCTTTATTGGAGGTCGGTAGCTCTTCCATTTGCTTCTGAATTTGCTTTGCATCCTCGAGCTGTTACAGTCCTTGCTTTAGTCCTCCTTAAGGAGTCTTAAGTTAGGCAGTGGCAGCTGCTCACTCACTGCTGGGTGGTTTTGGAATCAGAGATTGCTTACATGGATTGTTGTCTATATAGCCATGGGTTTCCTGTAAGGCAGTTTGGCCTCCATTTTCCAGCCTCTGACTCTTGTGGCTGTACTAGGGAGGAGCAAAGGGAAAATGACCTCCAGAAACAAGCTGGGAGCTGTAGCAGGAAAGTGTGTGCATGTGTGCCCAGATCGCTCATTAAATTTCAACCTCCATTCCAGTATAAGAGGATTCTGAGTTTGCGTCCAGATACTCTGTGGGATTGAGTTTTGGAAGTAGTATTGGACTGTGTGGTTTTATAAATTTAATAGCCAAGCATAGGATACAGAATATAAAGTTTATAATCAAACTTCTGTTCTTGCCAAAATCAGTGTTTGTCTGAGTACAGAATAGTAGGAAGTGGTTATGGAATTCCTTTATTCATTAACAGAGGTATAATTGGGGTCATCTGTGTATCAGTGGTATTCTTTCATCTAGTGAATAATTATGTAAAAGTGAATTTGAAATGACCTAATTCTTTAACAAGTGCTTCTCACATAGGCAGTTATGTGCTGGCTCTGGTGCCCATCAGGTAGATGCTGATTGGGACTGCAGCAATCTGCCACAGAGAGGGGCATTTGTGCTTGAAATGTTACCCAAAATCAAGGTGTGAGCAGTGGCTGTGAGTTGGAAAGGTGCCAACACATGGGATTTTAATTGAGAAGTTGTAGTGGAGCAGATTTTATTTCTACTTTTCATATGCTGTCTTTCTTGTCCATAAATTAAGGACCTTACTCCTTGGAGCTCTCAGTCCGGAAAACTTCCTAGGCGCCAGTTTACAGATAAAATTTTTTTTTTCTCCTAAAGAAAGAGAAGTAGTGAACATAATGGAAATGTCATCGTTGTATAGCAAGTATTTAGAATTTTAATTTCAACAATGCTGATTTAATGAAAATTGGCTCATGCTGCTGGGAACTTGTTAAGAGGCCCTACTTCTTGACTGCAGGTGGGTTTAACTTGCTGGTTTCAAAGCAGACACTAATACAGACTGTCAATTTCTACTTAAAAGGAAATTGTTATCAGTCCCCTTGATACTTTTTGCCTGACAGCTAAACTTCTTCCTCAAAGAGGTTAGATATACATAACTAAGCAGTAAATACCCCAATGACACATCACAGTGCTTTACAAAAAATAGCAAAGAGAGGGAAAGGCATAACCTACAATACATTGAAAATTATTTCCTTGAGCTGCATATTTCTGTTCCAGACAGAACATCCACTGAAGTGAACTGGAGAAATGTCACATAAATTAAGGCAGTAGGTTGCAATCTGCAGAAGGCAGTGCCTTGGTTTGACATAGCTGAAAAAAATGCTTCTCTCAGCCTTGGAGATATTTTTTTTTACCTAACTCATCAGCAAGAATTGCAAGATGGGCTTCTGTCATGGTTTAACCCCAGCTAAGGCCCACACTCCCTGCTGCTCACTCCCTCTCTGTGTCCCATGGAATGGGGGTGAGAATTGGAAGGATAAGAATGAGAAAACTCATGGGTTGAGATAAAAACAATTTAATAGGCAAAGGAAAGGCCACTCACACAAGCAAAGGAAAACAAACAATTGTCTCATCACTTCCCATGGATAGGCAGATGTTCAGCCACCTCCAGGAAAGCAGGACCCCATCACATGTAATGGTGACACAGAAAGATAAACATCATCACTCTGTCCTCTCCTTCTGCTTCTTCCCCCGCCCCCCCCTTTATATGCTGAGCATGATCCCACAAGGTCTGGAATATTCCTTGGGTCAGTTGGGGTCACGTGTCCTGGCTGTGTCCCCTCCCCAGCTTCTTGTGCACCCCCAGTCTCCTTGCTGGTGGGATGGAGCAGGAAAGGCCTTGACTCTGTAAGCCCTGCTCAGCAGAAACTAAAACATCTCTGTGTTTTCAGCACTGTTTCCAGCACAAATCCAAACCATAGCCTGTACTGGCCACTGTGGAGAAAATAAACTACCTCAGCCAAAACCAGCACACCCCCTTCATTAACAAAACTGTTTTCTTTGTTCTTATTAAAATTGTAAAATTGTAATGAGACCATTAGAAGGTAAATTAAATAGGAAAAGAAAACTAGATTCATTTATAGGGAGCTCGAGCTTCATTTCCTTCCACTTCGAAAATCTTGGTGGATGACTTGAGGCAGTGTGCTAATCCAGTCACAGTGGAGATGAGAGAGATATCCTGTGCTGCTTTAGACCTCTATATCTGATTCAGACTCCCTCTATTGTCAGTGGAAAGAGAGAGGTTTTTGACCTGGTTCTCTTCTTCTATTAGTAGGATAGTATTGATAGGGTTTTTTCTCCCATCCTTTGCTGATTATAATGGCAAGTTTTATGCTAAATATTGCTTCTTTGCCCTATGGAACCTTAATTTTTGCTATGATTTTTAGGTGATGCTGTAATACTGAAGTGAAAGTGGTCATTGGTTGGTAGAGTGCTGGAGTTTTTATGGTATTTTTTCAGTTCTGTAGCATCAGAAATGTCAGACCAGGAATGTCTCTCAAGGCTCACTTCTTAGCACATCTTCAGCTGGGGATGTTGGTCGTACTCAGTTCTGTACTTTAGCTGTGTTATACGTACCATGATCTGCAGAGAGCACAGCAAACAAACATCACAGCTTTTCTTGCTTCGGATACTAACATGAGCTGAATCCTCTCATTCACTCATTAACCTTTTTTCCTCCCCTTACTCACTTTCAATTTACAGTAAATTTATGTAATTTAAGATCATATGGAGCCTTTGAAGAATGACTTTTAACCCGCTTAGTAAGTTACAATCTAATTTTGTCTAAAATGGCATTTCACGATGTCATAATATTCCTATGTTTTTCATAACTGTGGCACACTAATCTGTGCACTTCTGGTGAAAGATCAATAATTACATGGGCAAATTTTCAGTGAACATAATTGTTTTTCAAAACAAGGTGAACTATACTCATTGTCATCTAAGTAGGATGGTTACATATGAGCTGTACATGGCCCCCCTCAGTTTCCAGTTTCGAACAATACAGCTAAGATCCAGTCATTGTTCACATTCTGTCTAATCTTTTCCCAACTGGCAAGAAAAAGAACTATATTTTATTCCTTTTGAACCTTTTCTAATTCTACAGGATTTGACTTAATTTCAAAATGTGTAGATGGCTTTAAAATATTGCGAACTCATGTTCATCTAATCCTAGGACAAACAAGTTTAAAAAATTCATCTGCCTACACTAATAGAATATAATCCCAAGAATATAAGTGTTGCTCTGCTTAGGAAATAGAATGGGCAAGTAACATCTCTAAACGAGGTTGGCTATTCAGTAAAAAGCAACCTGTGCAATCTTGTAAGCTGTATGAAAATGAGAAATGCAGAACCAAGAAGCGATATGTGTTCACACATCATGTTGTTCTTAATCACATTAGTCTCAAATATGCATTGATGATTTTTATACTTAAAGCTGCTGCTGTTGTTTATTTTTCAATTTCTTCATTAATGCCAGATTCATATGGCATTAGGCAATAATTTGCTGAGGTTCTGGCATATATTTTATTGCAAAAATGCAATCATGCTTGCCAATTACAAAACTGATTGCATTATATGTCCAAGTTACTTTTGCTTCATATCATTTGAAAGAAAAAGAGGGTCTTGTAATCTTCCTGCAGCAAAGTAGCTTAAAAAAATGTTTCAATTATTCAGTAGTCACACTAAGCTTAATAGCATCCAGTGATTGACAAAACTCTGTCCTGTAATAATGTGCAATTGTTCGTTATTGAAAAGGATGCAAATCTGAGACACCTGTCATTTGATTAACAAAACTTTATTTTTGTGTCTTAAATCCACGTTGGCAAGTTTCTGCTCTGTTCCTTGAAACCCTCACAATGTGATAAAAACATTTTATTGTGTACTCTGGGAATGATGCAGCCAGTCCAAAGTCAGGATCACTGACCAGGTCATTCCAAACTACTAATGTGTCTGGTACATCATTGTGCATTATGTGTTAGAAAATCTAGTTCAAAAAATGTTTTAGAATACTCTCAGTTAATTTATTTGAGAAGAAAATTCACCCATTGTTTTCATTCCTTGGATCTTACTGCACAAGGCTCATGGAGGTGAACATTGAAATGCTGAGCTTTGTAATATGAATTCTCAGGAGCAGCATAAGCATCCCCAGTCAAAAAAAACGGGAATCTTTACTTTGTGAGACTGAATCTCCCAGAGGGCACTCTTAAGGTTAGCTACAAGACATCAGAGTTCTGAGCTCAGGTTTGAATGTTGTTTGTAGCAGGCTTAAGACTATGGCTCTTTGGATAGGTAGTGAGGGGAATGAGGAAAGCAGCAGGTTCTGCTAATGGGAACAGCGGATAAGAAGGGGAGAAGAAAATACTCCTGGGGAATGCAGCAGTAGAAATAGTCCCTATTTAAATTTGCTGTACTTATGCAGAAGATTAGTGGGCAAAGTGCAACACAGAGGAAAGATGCACAATGCAGAACACGCAGGTGTAACATATGTCAGAGGTGACCCTAACATTGAATGTCTCTAAAATAGTCCCATGAACAATTGTAGCTTAATTTACAAGGAAAACCCTTTGTTATGAGAGATCTTGTTCCATGTTGCTCTGTTACACACCTAGAAAAGCAGCAAGAAGTGAAGCACATCACCTTTCTCGGGCTCAGCTGTAGGTAACTTAGAACTTAAGAATTGTATTTTAAGTTGCAGTTCTGTGTCTCAGAGGAGAGGCAGAGAATAATGGAGGAATAACTTACACTTTGTTGTTGACTTACTGAAGAGAATATTTGAAGAAATGGATGTTAATATGTTACTCTTAAAATTTGTCATTAATTCCTCTGTAGTGCTCAATGCATTATACAATGCTGTGGAAAGTGAAAACAGGCACACTGGTAGGGATTTTCAAACTATAACAGGGATAGACACTGCTGGTTTGAGAAAGTGTAATTGTTTATGGCTGTGGGTTTTGTATTGTAACAAGATGTTCCTTCCCAACATCACATGAGGTTTTTTAGAAATGATGGGCTATGTATTTACCAGTGGGAAAACACCGGAGATGGCTTGTACTGAATGTGCTCCTTTTGTCAGGAGATTGATCCACAAGATAAAGAATAAAAATGAAAACAAAAAAACTTGCAGCTGTACATTTTTTGATGTGAAGGTTTTGCGGGGAAGCGTGTGGAGAGGACTTTTGCTCTGTGACTTGGGTCAGCTGCAGAGAAATAATTTGGCTACCTCTTCTTAAAGCCTGGAAAAAAGAGCCAGTTATGAGCAAGGGGTTGTTATACACATTTACACAAAGTATGGAAATTATATGCTACTTGCAGTCTCATCTTTCCTACTGATAGCTTGCTGGTGGCAAAGCAGATGTTTCTCTCAGGATATTGCTTGGCTGTTTGCAAACAACTTTTCCCAGAGACATTCCCAAGAGTCTGTTATTTGTACACTGGTGTCTTTCTCCAGTAGTCCTTGTCACCTTTTGTGACCCTAACTCTTGTAAGCCTTATTTGAAAGTTGCATTTCATCCGAGTGCCTGTCTGGTTTAATTATGATAATTAGCTCTGCAATATGAGTTTCTCTATTTAAAACTATTTAAAATTATTTCTATAGAAGTAATGTTTACTAACTGGCAGTATCAGTTTTGCTACAATGCCAACAGAAAAATATTCAGTATATATTAGGAGGCAGCTGCTTTTGTGGACCTAAAGCAATATAGAAGTGAGGACATGTCATTATGCCAAGACAGTACTATTAATAGGAGGAAGTTAAAATTTAAATACAATTTCATGAAATGTATTAAAATCTTTAGGCATTTGTAGAGCAGGACAGGATTTATTATTATTATTTAAATGAATAAAAATCTGAGGTTTCTCTGTGTAGTGGGAATTGTAGGTTTTAGCTAGCTTTTTAACTAGGAGATCTGGATTCTTTTCAAGTTTCATCAATTTTACAGCATCCTGTTTAATGTCCTCCTTTGCCTCTGTCTAAGATCAGGATAATATCTCACTGTCTTGCTGGCACACTGAGACATTTACTATGATGGTGAGAGATTTTACTAGGATAGTGAGCAATTAAGTGCAACAAATTAAGCTCTGCAAGTGCTTTGAGCTTCTCACTTGAAAGCTTCTATTGAAATATGGGCATTGTTTTTCTGAGCAGGTGGGATAGAAGGCTGGTTCATTTTAAGAACTGTATTCCTTGCTAAAGATTTCTGAATGGCACCTTTACTATCAGCTACTTGTTAGAAAACTTGGAACAATAGCTATATTATGGATTTGTTGTAGGATCCCTGACTTTAAGGGTATATCATGAGATTTCAGCCTTCTGTTCTTGCTGTGTTCAGTCTCAGAAATAATGGCCTCTGTATTGTTTCCCTAAAGTCTGTATTAGAACAAAGTGTAATAACATCGGTGCTCAATTCAGAAGGTGGTAAGGCATCAGTGCCTGCAGCATTATTCACACTATGAACACTACATCTAGTGCTGACTAGGTCCTGCTATATCACCAAGTGACAGCAAGCTTGCTTGACTACAGTGGATCTAAAACAGCTCTCTTGAGCAGAGTCCTACAGGAAAGCACAGAAAATTGTGGTTTGTGATTAATGTTAATCCAGTTTTGGTTGATGATGATCTATATATTACTAGATACTGTATCAGTTACTTTTAGGAGATCAAATATTTGTTGTTAAATTATATCACCCTTTATACAGCTTCAAGCATTTTTAAGAAGTATAGGAGATGTGTTTGCGGAATCTTTTGAAGACATCTTAGCTGCCAAAATACTTACTCGGGGTAAGAGTCAGCTTACCAACTGCTCTTTTTGCAGATACATGATTGGCATACTGCAAAGGAGAGACATGCAGTCAAGGATGCACTGAGGTTCTTGGCCAAATAGGAAGACAGCACTCACTACAGTTGACATAAATAGGTGTTATGACAAGTTCATTCCTGATCTTTCATGGTTTGTCCTTTAAAGTATCATGAGGCTTCCTCAATCAGTTTCCAATGAAATCGGTAGTCTGACATTGATTTCTATGGGATCAGAGCAGGCACACATTATAACAAGTGTTTCATTCTGATTCTGAAAGGAGTTCTTCCAAAGCTAAGTGTGTATTTGTCTTCTGTTGTGTGTATGTCCCCGCAGCCCCAGAGCCTCTACTGTTGTTAGATTTGTGTGTGGTGGAGGAGTTGCAGAGTGGATTTAGTACAACTACTTTAAGGAAGTTACTGGTGACCACTGTAAGTTTTTGGTTTTTTTTCAGGATGGTCCATTCTCACCATTACTGTGGGAACTGTCTGACCCTCTAGAGCAATGCAGTCTGCTTAAAATTGGGTCTGATTCCTCAACATTTTTCCAGCATCCATCAAAACTGCTTTTGACTCAATATATTGACATTGATTTTGGCCCATGAACAAATCTGTACAATTTCCTGAAATGTATTTTAGGGTTTAGTTTCCAAAGTGGCAAGGAGATAATCCTGATTCCTAATCTAGATCCTTAGTTGAAGGGTGCCTTCAGCTCAGCTGATAAGGAACAACTCAGACCATGTAGAACCCAATCCCTTGCTGCCTTGATTGTTCATTGAGAATAAGGTAGAATCAAATCTAAAGGACACAGGCAAAGCCAATTGATGACTGAAGTCCATCAAAATTACTTGAAATCTTGGACCCACAGTGCAAGACATGGGATACACTTTGGCATGGCTGGGGAATGAGGAAACTGTTATGGAGAAGGACAAGAAACAGTTGGAGGAGCTATCGGAATGTTTTCTGTCTTACACGAGTTAATTTGAACAAGGTTGTAGAAACCTTTTTCTTCTGTAGAAAAAAACCCCTCAAATACTCTAAAAAATGACATTTCTAATTTTCTTCAGTAAGAAACAATTGCTTCTGTGTGTGTGTGTCCCAGTAGTCCCAAAATCTCTACAGACAGCTAGAAGATTTATATTTGAGTGAAAGCCACTGCATCACACACAGGAGCTTGCGAAAGTACAGTAAACATCCTTCAAACAAATTCTCATGTGCCCTGACTACAAAGTAAATGAAAAGCAATACACAGGGTTGGAAAGAAACCACATTTCTAGGTTGGTTTCAATAGACTCTTAGTTTTCCCAGTGTATTAGTACTCACTCCGAGTCTGCTGCATCCTGCTTTCTCCCCCACAACACAGCTGAACTGCACTTTGTCTACCACTGTGACATTTTATGGAAAACCAGCATATCAAGGTTTATCTTTAAAACAGTAAAAATAATAACTGTTGATACTTGTGTGAGGTCTGGTTAATTTAATCTCTTAAAACATAGTCAATAGAGACATAAAAATAACAGTTTTCTTGCCATGCTAAAGACACAGGAAAGAAAGTAGATTAAAGCAGAGTCCAGGGTTAGTTTAAATACACTGAGCCATATCGTGCCATTGATTTTTGAACAGAAATCCCCACTGAGCTCAATGGGGATTTCTTCTTGAAAATCAATGGTGCAAAACGACACCCTCAGATTAAGATACAAAGATGGAGGATGAGGCTTAATTGGTGCCTCCTTGTCGGGATGGGTTTCCCCTATAGAGGGAGTCACTGCTCTTTCCATCAAACAACTAGTAGTAAAACCTGGAGTAAGAGGGTTGTGATTCTACTCTTATTCCTAATGCAAATCTTAACATATATTAGATTTCACTAGTTTCATTAAAAAAACCATGAGAGATATTAAATATTACTTTTATTTTTTTAGATTTTAGGTAATGTTAAGAATCACTATTGGGACCTAGAGTGTCCTGCTGAGCAGAGGGAGACATAAGAGAGTAGCCCATGGAGTAGTACTGTACACACCTAACACACAGAAAAAAAAGTTATGACTTTTTCTGTGGTGTTTTCTGCAATAAGAGTAATTTCATACTCCTTAGTTAATATATGTGAGAATCTGTAAGAAATAGCAATCATTTGCTCTCACATCACAGATGGTGAAATAAAGCACAGCATCACTGCATGACTTTCCTGTGGTGTTTCAGGAAAGGAATGACAGTGGTGGTGGCTGAAAACTGAGTCCCCTTCTCCACAGACAGAGTTACAAATTCTGTTGTCCTCTCCTTGGAGGAATGCACAGCTGCTTCTTAAGAGGCCACATCTCATGTGAGGAAGAAAGATGGCCACAGAATACATTTCAGGAAAAGCTAATTGCAACTATTATTGTAAAAAGTAGATTAGATGATGAAAGGTCTTTTTGAAAATTCTACGATCAAAGAGGGAAAAAGAGGACATGTTTGAAGAAAAAAGTTCCTGCAAATGGTCAACAAGGAATGAGATAAAAGCTGGCAGTAGAATTCCAGACAGAATTCTTATGACTTTTGCCTATTCTTATCTGCTTGTGATTAAGGGAACAATGGTGCTTTGAATTACAAATGTAATTCTTCTTATTGGTCCAGAGAGCAAACAAAAAGTTTCATGACTTATTGCCATTACAAAAACCAGTTCTTGGCATTACTCAGAAAAGAAATCCATTGTGGTAATGTAAATAAAAGAGAATTTACAGGTGATAAGACAAATTTTGACTTGAGGCTTGTCCTGCTGAAACAGAGAGTGTAATCTCACTGCTTTTGACTTTTAAAAAAACCCAGAAAACTACTGTTTTCCTGAAAAGAAATTATGACAAATTTGCTGAGAGTTGTGTGGTTATTATAATCCAGCAACAGACACTTTGAGACTTAATCTCCCTGATTCTTGCATAGCCTTGTCAGAGCTATTCAGGATTTAATTCCATTAGAAATGTTAATCCATGTGTTGTTTTTTTTAAGACAGCATCTCACATGAAAAGCTGACTTCCTGTCTCTGCCTTCCACAACTTAAATCTAAAAGCTCAAAATTTTTGTTTTCTGAAAAGAATAGGGGAAATAAAACAATCTATGTAAAACTTAACAAAAAATTATGGATACAGATAAAAATAAAATTACAGTTTTTCTTTCAGTCTTATCCATACTCTAATGCTTCAAAGTATCTGTAGGGTGCATATATTGTTTAATTTATTAATACCAGTAAATACATGTTTAAGATACTTTTTTGCTCTGGGGAAATTTTGGTGTTTCACATTAGTGGCTTTGTCTGAGGTATGACTGTACTGCAGGAGGAAGTTTTTCTTGTCTTTGGCTGTATGGTTTTGTTTACATGGTGTTCTATATTTTGTATGAATTGTTTTTAAGTGGTAATTGAAGAACTCATTTGATGGGAAAAAAATTACTTCCTAACTATACTTTTGACATTGGTTCTGATGCATCCCAGTTCAGCCTAAGTGAGGTGACTGTTATTTGGCAGGTCTGCATATGGCTCAGCAGTGGCTGATGCTTCTGTGCCCATTTGGCACACAGGTTTTTAATTTTGTAATTGGTAGCTGGCCAATAACAACTAGTTCTGTAGGTTTTCTTGCAAATTGGTGGGGAAGGAGTGACCCATGGCTGTTGTATATGCAGAGAACACACAACAACACTGGGGCTGTAGCTGTATCCATCTCACTGTTGGTCTTCAGGATTACAGTGAGGAAGGTGATGTACAGTCAGGGAATAGGCAGGTGTAAGGGTTGGAATACAAGCCTGACTTCTCTTATTTCAATATGTAAAGGCTTGCAGTGTTCCTTTGGCTTTTAGCATCTGACTGAAGAAACTGCAAAATTTGATAGTACATATGTGGGCTTTTAGATGTCATGGTTTTTTCTAAGGCCCTTTGACAAAGCAGATGTTTTCCAGACGGTTTCCTTATGAAATTGCACAAAACTTCAAGAACAGAGGAAGTGTTCTTTGGAAGTGTGCTTTGGAAGTATGGTAGAAGAATCTGAAGAGTGCTGAGGCTATATTGTGATATTATCTAAACAACGTGTTCTGGATCTGGTGTTTAGACCTTTTTCAGTCTGTGCTGGAGGCTGCTTCTGTCCAGAAAAGGTCTCTAGAATTGTTATAGACGTTATTGTATTTTTTCTGTGCTTCTGTAGACAGCATATTCTCCACATCTTTTTCATCCTGCGAATACAGCCATCTCTTCATCTTTGTGAATATCTCAGCTGAGCATCATTACTAACAGAACCACACACTGAACATCAGGACCAATTTCTCTCAGGAGAAGGGTTTGCTAAACATTGGAATGGACTCCCCAGCGAGGTAGTAGAGTTAACCATCCCTGGAGGAGCTCAAGAAATGACTGGATGTGGCGCTTACTGCTATGGTCTAGTTGACAAAGTGTTGATCAG
>WEIV01013799.1:32183-51499 GCA_013390005.1 Calyptomena viridis
AGGAAGTGATGATGAATAAGAAATGAAAATATTCCACTTTCTTTGGTTTGATAGAAAATAATTTTTCTCCATTGTTTTAGATGATTTAAGGGTTAAAGTTTATTTAATCTTTAATTAAGTGACCAACAGCAAACATAAGAAAAAAGCTCTCTGTTTTTTCACAGAGAATTCGTTCATTAATAAAATTGACAAAAGGGATTAAATTAAATGCAAATGCTAAGTTTTTGAATTGTACAGGAAGGTGTTCAAGGCACAGAATGAAATGGAACTCCCAAGGTATGTCCATAACGTATTGCAGGAAACTACATTGCATTGTGGACAGTGTAGACCTTTCGGTCATTTGCTGTTTCTGTGCAGGAGCTCCTTGTGCCTGTATTTGAATTGAGGTTAAGGTGTGCAGTCCCAGGAAATCCAGATTTTGGTTCAAAAAATCTTGAGCAGTGAAAATCNTTCACAGGCAGAAACCTGCATAGTAAGTTTATTTTTTTGGGCCATCCTCAAAACGTCTTTTGTCTATTCATTATTGAAATAGCCAGATATGCACATGCAGTAAATCAATGTAAGTTATCTTTTTAATAGGAAAGCTTATTATAAATTATAAAGTCTCTCACTGGGCTAAGCAGGTCTGGTAGGTGTGTGCATATCAGCAACAACTTAATATTCAAAGGTCAAACTGCAAAGATTTGGCCAGTGTGATGGCATCTTTGCTCTTTAATAATCAGATAGGATGTCTTGAAGTGCTTCTTGTAGGTGGCAGTGTACACTGCAGCAGTTAATTGCCTGTTAGCTTTTTGGATCAATGTAAAAGAGAAATGTGAAGATTTCTCCAAAGCCTATTTTCTTCTTTCCTCCCAACACAACTCTATCTGAGCACTTTCCTCTGATTTAGCCAAGAACAACCCGTGTATGTGAGAGGAAACTACAATACTCAATTTAAGTAGCTGCCTAGAAGGGTTTTTTTCCTAGAGGTTGGTGAAGGAAAAGGGGAAATTTTGCCTTCTCTACACTGGAAATTGGTGATTATTCACTACATAGGGTCACTGAGAAGAGATTCTGTCTTTTCTCAGTTGCCTGGACATGCCTGGGTGCTGTGCCTCCAGTGGGGTCAGTGGTTCTATATAATTTTTAGGCTTTTTCCCATGGGGAGCTGAATTATTCACTAATATATTGTGAAAATGTTTCAGACCTTCTAGAACCTATATAGGCCTGCTTCCCTGTCCACTCATTACTGCTTTTTTCTTGATTCCTCTCTCCTTTCCCTCATATATCCGATGGTTCCTTGTTCAGCTACATTTTTTACAGCTGAGATGAGCAAGCTTACTTGCTATAGGAATAATTTGTATGGATGTAAATTTCTGCCACTGTGGGGACAGCATGAAGCTGCGCCCACTGCTTGTATCTGCAGACATTTTGCATCCATTTAATATAGATTTTTTCAGAATCATAGAATAGCTTGGAAGGGACCATTAAAGGTCAACTTGTCCAATGTCTTCAACNTATGTGAATTGAGGTTAAGGTGGGCACTCCCAGGAAATCCAGATTTTGGTTCAAAAAATCTTGAGCAGTGAAAATCGAAACTTTTTATCTCAGTAGACTCTGATTTCAATCCTTCATGTTTAGATGCGTCAGGGAGTTTTGGGTGACATAATGTAGTTAGTTTTGTTTTGGTTTGTTTCGGTTAGTTTTGTTTTTTTTTTTCCTTTTTCTTGCTAATTATGTGATGTGTGTCTTGCTGTTTATATGGGAAAAAAAAAGCTATTGTGCTCCTTATGTGCTCCATAGATCAAACATCAAATGCTGAACTCCCCCTGGCTGAGATGGACTGATCATTNTTGGTGAAGGAAAAGGGGAAATTTTGCCTTCTCTACACTGGAAATTGGTGATTATTCACTACATAGGGTCACTGAGAAGAGATTCTGTCTTTTCTCAGTTGCCTGGACATGCCTGGGTGCTGTGCCTCCAGTGGGGTCAGTGGTTCTATATAATTTTTAGGCTTTTTCCCATGGGGAGCTGAATTATTCACTAATATATTGTGAAAATGTTTCAGACCTTCTAGAACCTATATAGGCCTGCTTCCCTGTCCACTCATTACTGCTTTTTTCTTGATTCCTCTCTCCTTTCCCTCATATATCCGATGGTTCCTTGTTCAGCTACATTTTTTTACAGCTGAGATGAGCAAGCTTACTTGCTATAGGAATAATTTGTATGGATGTAAATTTCTGCCACTGTGGGGACAGCATGAAGCTGCGCCCACTGCTTGTATCTGCAGACATTTTGCATCCATTTAATATAGATTTTTTCAGAATCATAGAATAGCTTGGAAGGGACCATTAAAGGTCAACTTGTCCAATGTCTTCAACTAGATCTGGTTGCTCAGACTTGCCTTTGGTGAAGATATGCTGGATGTCTCAAATCACCTTCTTGTCCTCCTTGTGCCTCAGCACAGCTTTTAGGAGGATCTGTTCCATGATCTTCCCAGGCACAGAGGTGGGGCAGGCAGGTCAGTAGTTCCCAGGGTCCACTTTTCAGCCCTTTTTGAAAATATGTGCAATGTTTCCTTTTTTCCAGCCACCAGGGACTTCACCTTGTGGCTGTGACTTTTCAAATATGGAGAGTGGTTTGGCAACTGCATCAGCCAATTCCCTCAGAATCTGGGATGCATTTCATGGGGTTCCCCAGGTGTCAGAAATCTGGACTAGTGTGCATAGGTCATGAAGCTGAGGTACACCTCCCTGAAAATCTAAGAACCGTGGGATCTGAAAATTTTAATAACTCTCATCTCTTTAAATTCTTTTCATCGTGCGAACTTAAATCTTGAAACAAAAAAGAAATAAAAAAAAACAATGAAAGCAGTAAAAAAATATATCCTGGCCTTCCTCTCTTTAAAGATTTTCTTTTGTCATAGTCACTGCTCCCAGGAGGCTGAGAACAGTGATATTCCACACATCAACTTTCACCCTGTTGGTTTTTTTTGGCCACAGTCTTGTCATAACATCCAATGTAAATGTTGACATCTGTTTGGGAGAGTCCCAGTAACTCACAGCTGTTTACCTCCCTGCAGAAGGAGGAGTTCTGAAGCACAGGAAATGAAACAGTGGGATTTGCTAATTGGGGAATTAATTTCACCACTTCGACATTATGGGGGAAAAGGTAATCATTGCTACAAAATGCCTTTTTCATTTTCCCCCCTGCACTACCTGCCAGGGTGCTATGACACACCAAATACGGGTCAATATTGTAATAACCATTCTTACCAGGATGGCTCTGAATGCCTTTCCATCCTATATGACCATATATTTCCAAATACTTATGACTCAGGGGAGCAGGAAGAATTTAAAGTGAATCCAGTGTACTTGCAGAGATGTGCTTTGCCTATAAAAATAAAGTAACTTTCAGTTATCTTATCACCGTGAAACTGATCAAGTACTTTCAGCAAAAGACTCCAGACACATCAATGTACCTATGTGAAAGCTTTTGAAAATTAAGGCTGATGTGTTGACAGCTGTAATACCACTAGCTTTTAATCCTTGGTTTCTTTTTTCATTATTAGGGATTCTAGGACATGGGTAGGAGAAGATTAGGTTTATCCACTAACAGTATAAAATCCTGTAATCCCTTGAAAGTTTAAAATCTTCCTTGGGCAGGAGAAGGAATACTTTATCAATATGTACAGCTATGGCCTCTTTAAAGGATAAAAAGCATATATCCTACCTTAGGGGAAGAAGAACCATTTTATATTGGCCTAAGGAATTTCAGTTTTGAACCTGTGCTTCAATTCATGAAAAAATCTTGGTTGAAGGTAGTATTTTTTGTTTATTTTTTTCTCACCATTAGGTATTATTTTGATTCAGAGAAATAAACGTTTTTTTCCTCATATATTTCTTCCCATCTGTAACTTTGTAAGAGCTTTACAAGGATCAATAACTAGTATGTAACTCTTCTGCCAGATGTTGTCTGTAGGGGGAGCCTCTGGAGGTCCTTACCACAAAGATTACAAACACCATCCAGAAACCTGGAAAGTTGAAAAGTTGTCTTAGTGTTATCTGAGCAATTCTTTGTCACTCACAAGAGTTAATCAAATGTACTTAAGCAGAAGGAACTTGTTTTGGAGTGCTGGAAGCATGAGAACATCATGAAGAGTTGCCAGAAGCCAAAGAGCAACCTCCAAGAGCTGGTTGCTCTTTCTTCTGCAGTTATGCCACACTCACAGATTGTCTCTGAGGGGGTGCTTGAGTTTCTGTGACCTTTAAAAGGCTGGTGAGAGAGGTGGGACCAGACCCTGGGTTGGGTTGAGCATGGAGGTAGAGCTAACCTGTATTCCTGCTTGGAGGGGAGCTCAAATCAGCAGGACCGTCAGGTCTCTAAAATGGTGTTTCATGAGAGATATGCTGTAGTGAACCTCAGACTGGCTGAGCCAGAGGAAAATAAAAGCTTCTTAAATGACTTTCCTCCTGCCTTCTCTCAGTGAGAGTCCTCTGACATTTTGGAGTGATGTCCCACTTTCTATCCTAAGCTGGAAGCCTTTTGATATCTGCCTGCACAGGAGCAAACTCTCCAAGGACCTTTATGAGTCTCTAGGGGAAGTATCTCTTGATTCCTTCAGCTTTGGCCATTTCTGCTCTTTCAGGTGCATTCTTACCATGGGCTAATTTACCGTGTTCCACTCCCCTTCTCCACCTGACCTGCTTTGTGTGCTAAAAGATCTCACCTCTCCCTCTCCTTTTCAAAGGGACAGCAATGAGTTGAAGGTGACCAGGCAGCCTTCCTGTCAGTGACCACTCACCTGCTTCTAACAGACCATGCAGTACAGAAACACTAAAAGGCAAATACCCAAGTAAAAGGCATAGCACACGTCACTGGAGGCCTTTCCAGACTTTCTAATCTTGGTATTTCTCATTAGCCCACTGTCCCTTGTTGCCTCTCACCATCTTTCCCATCAGTCTGCACCAGATGAGTTTGTTTCTAACTGCTCCCTTTCCTGCTGGCTGTGCACCCTCACTGCTGCTCCACCGACTGCATTCAGAGCTGGCTTCCCCCGCTGTTTCCTCTGTCAGCTGCTTCACTCTTGCTCCCTACACAGCTCTTGCCATCACAGGAGAGCAGGGATCTGCCCTCCCACAGCGCTCATCTGCTGTGCCACATCTCGGGCAGCTCCTGAAGGTAAAGTTCAGTCCTAGCAGAAAGTTGCAGTGTTCAGCAGGAAATGTCTGGATTTCTTGTCACAAAGCAGAGGCTTTTGGGATGGAACCTTTCTGATAAATACTGCGATCTTTGCCACAGTTTATTTGTCACAAAGTTGCAAGTTGCAGCATTAAATCTGGCTGACTCCTGCCCCTGAAGCACATCTGGCATCACTGAGGTTTATGCTTTGCACAATGTGATTACAAATTAAATCATGCCTTCAAATTCTCAGTTTACATGTTACTAACATGAAAGGCTCAAAATATGGTATATCAATAGGTAAGTAAAATGCTCCTGTTAGTACTGTTCTCTTTGGTTTCTGCTAAAGGCCCTAAAATTTGTCCTATCCACATCCTCCACCCTTTGGACTTGCTTTTCCTGCTAACATATTTACTTTGCTTTAAAAGAGACAGAAATCATTTGTCCAGTGAACATAGTCAATTTACACAAGAGATATCAAATCTTATGGCTTTTCAGCATGTCTTTTTGGCTGAAATACTTGGAGTTAGATTTTGGAAGCATTCATCAGTTTAATCCATCTAGTGGAAAAATGTAACTAGGAGCCAGTGCTGCTGGGACCTGAAAGCCAGGCTGTATAAAACAAGAATGTGGTCAGCCATCAGTTGTCTGAGAGCAACATACATCCTTCCTGCACAGCACCATACCCCTGTGCCCAAATCTAGTTGAGCTCCCTTGTCTGCCTGCTCCTCTTGATCTGACCTCTACTCTTTATGGAAACCTACTTGTCAGGTGAAGGTAGTGAAAATGCTCTGATAACCTCATTTAGATATATTTTGCTATCTGTTTGCTTTATTAAAGTTATCCCTCATGCTTTATAACCAAGACCTGACCCTGTTTATGCAATGCAGAACTGCAAATGAATTAATTGTAGACTAGTAGGGAATCCAGATTTTAATGCATTTTTCCAGTGAAGGAGAAAAGGTATATACAGCTTGATTAGTGAAGAAATGAACTTAAGAATTATTTTCCTTTTAAAATGTGGTTTCATTTTTAAAATATAATTATATATATCAGTGTCTGAAATAAGTTTCCATGGTAAAATGATCAAGCCCAAAACATAACTGTATACTTTCTTAGCTTTGCCAATTACTTATTAGTAATACAGTCACTGGGGCAGGAGAGCCAAGGATTGTTCCCTCCATGGAACAATTCCTCTCATGATTACTTATGAAGTTTAAACTTAGACTTTTCAGGAAAGTAAGTTAGTCTTAATGCCTAGAGAAGGCTTCTAGAATAGAGGGATTAAAGTATTTACTTCAGACCTAGACTCACTGCAGCAGTAAATTTGTGTGCACATCAAAACTTAATTCTCTTTATGCTCGTGGATAAGCATATGGTTACTTTGCTGAAACAATGCCTTAGGCCCTGAACTTGCTACTGCATTGTGTGAATTTGAAGCTTTTTTCATTGTAACTTTCTGAGAAGTTAAGGCTTTGGAGAGAAAAAACCCTCTAAAATCCTTTATAACTGGACACCTACAAATATAAGTGACATGTATATGCTTCTCTGCCTAAGGACATTCTAAAAGCCTTATAGATTCTGTTGTGTTTTTGTGTGTGTGTATTTATCATCAAAGGAGCAATAGCTACAGTCTGAGGGGTCAGAGAAAATTCAATGCCAGCTTACAAAGAAGTGATAGAATTTGTTTTGGAATCTGGATATTTTAATTTGCATCATTATTCATTATATTCATAAACAAAACTATATGTTTTGTTTTCATATTAGAGAAAACAATTATTTTATGGATTATAACAAATAGAAAAGTTTTCTGGTGCCCTAAACCAAATCGTTGAATCCATCCTTAGATGTTAGTAATTTTATTTTTTTTTTAAAGCCTATCTAATTTTTGAGACTTTTGGAAATATGATCCTGATAAATAAATACCTGTTGGAGTCATTGTGAGTCTTTCCAATAATTTCAGTGGGCACAGAAACAATTTTATTTGATTCTCTCTATTTTTTGCCCCATTTCTTCTTTTTTCGATATAGTCAAATACATGCAATATAATACATACAATATAATAAATGCAATACAGTTTATTCTTCTGGCTCTAGAACAAAAACCTGAATAAAAAAATGTTGCCATTTCTATGGAATGATGATATCTCTCCATCTTTGTCATTGGAAGTGATACTGTGAATGATACTGCCAAGAAAGGTAGGCCTTGTGTACTGTTTAGAGTTCTGGCAAACAGATATTTCCTTGTTTTCAGCTACAGAGGAAACCCTCACTTATTTCCATTTCTCAATTTCTTATTTCTCAGCTTGGCACACATGATATCATTTTGATATAGATAATATGTGATATATGTGTGTATGTATATACACACCCACATGCAGAAGCTTACCTGTGCATAACCCTTATATATTCAGTTTTCTCTGAGAGCTTCATGTCTAGTCTCAAATTTCCTGTGGTAAACTTACTTGTTTTTACTGTGCTTCTTTTGTGCAAGGAAACACACTTGTTGTTTCTTTGCACACTGATATACAGGTGTGCTGGAAGGGTGACAGCAGCAGTTCACCAGGGCTGTAGTGCACAGACTTCTGTGCCAGCTACCAACTGCACCATGTTCACAAATCAGGAGTCAAGGCCCAGAAAAAAACAGAATGGTGTAAATATTATAGTGCTTCAGGAAAAAACATGCATTTGTGGATCTCTTGCCTTGTCTGTTTCTTAACTGATGCATTTGTGAATCTCTTGCATTGCCTGTTTCTTGTGGTGTTCAGTGCCGTGTTTTTGTAGCTTCTTCTTGCAACCAAGTGACTTATCAACATCCTTCCCCCAGTCATTATTAATGATGGCTGAGGTTCTGCTGTACTGATTCCCAGTAGTGGAACTGTGATGCAAGCATTGCCTGCCTTGAACTGAGAACACAGCCTGCCTTCCCCTCCCAGGGCCTGCCTTGTGATGTCCTGCATTTCCCTGCCCCACTTCAGCCAAGAACACGAGCATATGCTGCATTTTGTTGTCACTCTGTTTAAGAGTTCTCTCATTCAAGCAATTACTGCTACCATTGAAAGACTTGAGTGTAGTTTTGTAGCACATAAATTTTCTAGGCATTTTCCATATATAAGTGAAAAGACCTATCTGTATGTATGGCCTTCAAGCCTTTAAGTCCTAAGGCCAAGATTCACAGTTTTCATGTCAAGAAATATTCTTGTCTTAGCTCAGTAGGAAGAAGGCAGGAGATATTTTTTAATTATCTTGCCTTTTTGTAGTTTATCCTAAGCAAATGTTTGAGCATCTGAGACATTTCTATTTTTGGTGAGTAATAATGTCAGTCTTTTTTGCTTCATTTGCTTTTCATGTGAGATTCCTGCCAGGCAAGAGTAAAATATTCAGGTCTCATTTACATTGAAAATTACTCTCTCATGGTTTGGGGGAAAAGATAGAGTTGTTTTTTTCTGACAAGTGTTCTTTTGTTGATGATAGTACATGCAGCCATAAAGTGATGTTCTATAAGCGTTTAATACTTTTCAGAAGTGCATTGGTAGTCTTTAAAGACTGTAAATGCTAAAGACTTCTTCTCCAGAAGGAAAAAAAAATGGGGGAGAAAATGACCTGTGATAGCAGAGTACTCTGATTGTGCAAGTTCAAATCCTTGACAGATTCAATCATATGAGAAATGAAGAAGCAGCTATAGGTGAATTTTGTAATCTTTTCAGGATGAGCATCTAAAAATTCAGATTATTATCTGCTAGCTCTTGGCCTTTAAGTTTCATAAGAGAAAACTTTAACTGGTATAACCTTAGCTAGTAATGCAAGAGAATTAGGGTTTCATGTAATTTTTGAAGAGGTTTCGATGACTAAGTGTGGCCAAAATAATTGAATGTTTTCTAATAGTATTTTAAATCTTGAGCTGTTTCAAAACTTGAGTGATGTTTGGTCCGAGTGGCTTAAATTTTAAGTTTGTCACATTTATCTGTTCTTTCAGAATGACAGATATTTACATCTTTTTTTTGTTGTTCTTAAAATGCCATCCTGCCATGTAAAATTCTTTTCTTCAACAGAATTTCCAAATGTGAAAGCTCTGCAGAATGAACATAGGAAAATTTTTGGTGGCAGGAATGCATTTAAGTATCTTTTAGGTGATTTTCCAGACAGTCATTACAGCATGTTTTCCAGCTTCTGGAGTCTTCCTGTGTGTAGTTTCCTGGGAAGAAAACTAACCTCTTTCAGATCTAGATATCAACAACAAGAAAGTAGGAAAGAAGTGATAAGACAAGTTGAAGAAGAATTGTGGTGCACGGAGCTCTTTAGGAAGTTTATAAGCTTTGGAGAACCTTGTTTGGCATGTTGGTCAATTTTATGTGAGGGAAAGGTTTGATACTGAGTAACAGAGAAAATGCCAGGGAGAACTTTGACAAATGCAAATCCTTTGGGACTGGAAAACAGGAGAGGAGTAAGACCACGAAGCACTGTCTTTATTTGTACTTTAAAACTGTGAACTTTTGTCACTACCTATTGATTGTAGTGCTTTAAGTTCCCCTGTTGTGCTGCCATCAGCTGCTCACACCTTCCTGTATTATCCTGCTTATCACATAAATTGTTTGATCTCTTCTTGTAGTTTTGTCATAGAAGCTACTATGAGCTGGACTGGACTTGTGCAGTGATCTTGCCAAGCTGTGTGCAGATGACAAGGCTGACTCATGACAAGCTTGCTGGATTTGGTCCCTGTGCAATGTTATGGAAGTTTGGTCTGGGGAAATTTATTGGATCTTAAAATGCTTGAGCAGAGGTGATAAACAGACAGTTGGATCTGGATCCATAAGCTGTAAACAAATAAGCTGTATTAGGTTCATAAAACTATCACCTTTGTCTGTTGAAGAAGTGAAGCTGATAGGTGGTACTGAAATTAAGAACAGCTAATGATGATGACAAAAAAATTACAGACTCAATGCCTAAAGCTTTGTTATGATGTGAACTGCTTCACCCTTGCATATGAAGGAAGTCTTACACCCCAAATTACAGCTCTTTTTATGATCTTATCTACAACATACTGGTTTTGAAAGAGAAATCATGTTGAAATGGATCTTACCAGCTCTCACCAGGCTCTACTACCTTCCTTCATCTCTGCTCAAAAACAGAATAGCAGAAGCTGAATTAAATTAAAAGGAAAGGGGGCTTCTCTCCTCTAAAACAACGAAAGGGTGGGATGAGGAGCACTTCCAGTGACTTGTAACACTCCTTATTCAGCTGTGAATGTCATGTCCTTTGTACTGTCAGCGTTCTTCAGTGCAGAAGCAAAGAACATGTGGGGTATGAAAGCAGATTGCTTACAAGGGCTGTGGAACCAGGGCAGTTCCTAATTAATCTAGTACTTATGGTTTCACTTGAGGACTTGTGATGCCTCCTAACTTACTGACTAGGTCTGAATCTTTATTTCTGGACATGTTAAGGTCGCTGCATATTTGTCTCTTCGGGTTTTCTCTGTGCATTGTTTGAAACATTTCCATGCCTTGTTAATACCTAGTGTATACTAAAAAGTTATTAATGATCAGCTAATTATGGAAAATTGCTTGGTTTTTATGCATTATGTTCCATACTATCAGTGTATTTTATGATGTTTGTGTTCTGTAACTTCCCCTCTCCAGCTACTACTATTGAGGAAAGGGATGCAGGCACTGCACTAAAACCTGGGGGGGGCACTGCAAAGGGCTTAAGCAGCTGCAAAAGGGAGTGGCACCCGTGATGCTCAGGCAGTTTTTCTATACATAGGTGACAAGCACTTAATAGATAAAGGGTCTTCGGATAAAATCCTAGAATGAACACTGATAGCTAATATATGGTGGTACTAAGGCAATAAAAAGGACCTGGGGGAATCTCACTGTGGTTTCCAGTATTTTTATAACAGACCACAAAATTAAGGTTGCCTGTGAGAGGATTTTACCTGTGTAAATGCCTTCTTCCACGATTTTTTAGTCCCTGTTTTTAGTGTCCTGTTTAGAAGGCATCTCTTTAGGGTCTGATTTCAGGGTGAACTAGACTAGAACACTGATACTTTTGTGTTTTCTTGTTTGTGCTTGACTATTATTCTGAGACCTAACTGTTGGCCCTTGAGACACTGATATATTTAATTGGATTGTGAAATATGACAGAAGCTCATTTCTTAGCCTTTCATCTTGGGGAGTTTCCAATGTGTATGCAGACACAGTTGTAATTCTCAGTAGTTCCAGAGGCCTAACAGATTCTAAGATCATTAACATTATGTTCTTTATAGCACAGGGTTTAACCATAAATTATGTTGGTGTGAGCCTGAATAGAACTTTACGAGCTGGATTCTGCTGAGGCCCTCAATCCTTGTGCTGTTACAGTTGTAAGCAAGGATGCAGGAACTCATTAGAAGGAGAAATTCCAACAGTAGTGCAATTTGTCAATAGGACCTGGTAGTTCAGTCAAATTAAACCTCCCTCAGATTAGTTTTTGCTCTGTCTATTCTATGGCAGTTTAAACTTTTTTACATTGTGTTTTTATTTTTTCTTAATTTGCTTCTGAAATGTTCTTAAGTCACATGACTTTCTGCTGACACTGCTATGCATGAGTAGAAAAATTGCTCTTTGAAAAATAGATCATTCCTAGTCATGTTTAGTAGTATTATTTTTTCTCTTTTCATTATGGAGTCTGGTTTCAGATTGTTTTTCATAGAGGGTAAGGATTAATGCCTCCTTATTGGTGCTGCCCATATCTCTGCTCTTTATACTTTATTATAACTGCTTGAAGGTGCTTCTCAAAGGCTGAGTACTGGAGCTATAAAATCAAGCTTCCAAAACCTGAGGAAAATTGAAATACCACTCTTTACATGGAGTTTTAAGAGTTAGACTATGCATTTACTTCAACCCAGAATACCCATTCTGATGCCTAGTTTAGAAACTTTCAAAAATCAATTTAAAATCTTTTCTTTATAGGTTTCATATCCTTTCAATCTCTTTTTATTATTATTATTACTGACTCGTCATGACCAGAAGAACATTTGCAAAAAACATTGATCTGTTAACTGTCCTTCTTTCCTTCCTCTGCTGTACCAGCATCAAATGGGATGCAGAACTTCATGTTTTGCCAGATACATTAGGCTCTTGTCTTTCAGACAGTTGCTAAGATCCATAGAAGTAGCAACACTCTGAAAGGCCAAATTAGATTTATTTGAAATAGTAGCTGAGCCAGCAGCATTGTATACCCCTAAGTGACTACGTTAATTAGGAACCAAAGCATAAAGAGTAGCATCTCTGCAAGGAGAATACTGGCATGCTAACTCCATCTATGGCAAATCAAATTAAAAGAAATCCCATTATCTTGCTTGGAATTCTGCTTTCTACTGACAATGTGTTTCAGTGCTACTGCAGGTCAGTTAGTGCAGAAATATTTCATTACTCTAAGAACAGTACATAGAGACATAAAAACTAAACCCAAGTCCTGTGAATGATACTAAGAACATTACTTAAATTTGCACTAAAGAAATGCTTTGCCTTTTTTCCTCTCTGCATTGCTGAGCTAAGATGACAGAGCCATGAAAGTACATGGGATGTTCCTAATTTTGGTGCTGTATCTGAACACCTTTGTTGATGTGCTGCTGTCAAGCCAATACCAGTGAGCTCTTTCAAAGACAAATATTCGTCATAGTACTTATAACTTTGTCTTGCTCTAGGGCTTGTGTTTAGCAGTTTATAAGCATGTTCATATGAACCAAGTATATTCAGCCATCTATGCATCTCTTCTTTTATAATCTTTCATGATATTCTGAGTATAAAAAACAACTTTATACAAAGAGTATAAAAACAACTAAGTTTTCAGTTCTGTAGGAGAGATAAAAGCCTGAGAGTGAAGGACGTGCACACAAATAGAAGCACATGTAAAACTTCCTTATGTACAATGATCCTGGTCTTAGAGGAAAATAAAAGCAAACAGAAACACAGAGTTATCCCTTTACATCTCTGCTGAAATGGAATAATTGTTTTCAGTTTGGTGGGCAAGATCTGGCAATATAGTTGCATATTTAGTTAGGATTTGGCACTGATTTTTCTATCAGGGAACAAGAGAATGATTAGATTTTCAGTATATAGTATTGATATTTTAAACATTAAAGATAATGTACTTTTTTAACATTAAATGCATTAGAAGAAAAATATCCTCAGAGGGATATAAGCTGAGATATCAAGTACTTTGCCTCACAGAATTTTAATTAGGAAAGCCTGAAAATAAATCCTGGTGCTTTTTTAAAGCACCTTGCCCCTTTTGGTTAAAGCTTTACCAATGCGAATGAGGCTGATATACCACTTGCTTTTTTACATAAAAATAATTAAGCAGTCTAGTAAACCAATCATACTATTTCAGATATTTTAAGTTTGCAAATTGCTGGGGATACCCTCTTCCACAAAATTTCAATTGAGTTAGTGATATAAACTTTAGCAATTCTCTGTTCTGATCCAGATCTTCAATTGCATTCACATGTGCTATCCTGGGTTTTTACTTCTTTTTAATTTAAAGGAGAAAAGTTATAATAATTTTAGAAGAGGAATATATTTATACGTAGGAAAATTGACCCTTTCCACCTTCCTGGTATGGGCTGTGGATTGAAGCAGTTTACTAGATACTCTGTTTTGTTTCTATCACTTCAGCCACAGTGTACAGTCACAGTTTCGAAAAATCTGTCATCAAGATTCTCCAACCATCATGAGCGTTATTATATTTATTTACAAGGAATATTTGATTTTCAAAAAAATACCAGATTGAGAGCACTAAAACCCACAACACCCGAATAAAGCCCCATGACTTCTGGTGCCAGCTTTCAAGTCTGATTCTGAGGGATGAACTATTAAGAACAAGGAGATGTAATAGCCAGGAGTGTTTGCCAGCTGCTGCTATGCAGCAATCTCTTAGATACATTGCTGTGCTGAGTACTGCCCAGCATGTGTCATTCAGTAGTGTAATACATGACACTGTTGGAGTTCTTATGTTGACTGGGGCTGTTTTTTAGTTCATATGTCCATTTGGTATTTAGCTTTTGCTTGGGTTGTTAATGATAAATAAAAATTGCTATTACCAACTGTTCTGATTATAGCGATTTTCCATCACTATTTTAAAATGAAAAAGTGATCAGTACATGCTGCACCTCTCCAACAGCCTTTGGCAGTGCAGTACAAGCATGTTCTGCCCCATTGCATTCATTCTGCTGTGGTGTGTGAAGGTCCCACTCTGGGGAAGCTGTGCCGTGAAGCCAAGGGGACTACTCAGAATCAGGGAATACCAGGTTGGAAGGGGACTTCAAGGATCATCTGATTCAACCTTTTCCTACAAAAACACAGTCTAGACAAGACAACTCAGCACCCTCTTCAGCTGGATCTTAAAAGTATCCAATGTTGGGGAATCCACCACTTCCCTGGGGCAATTATTCCAGTGGCCGATTGTCCTAACTGTGAAAAATGTTCATCTCACGTCCAATTGCAGTCTCCCCAGGAGTAATTTGTACCCATTATCCCTATTGCTTTGATAAGAACTATCCAAGAAATGTACTTTTGTGTCACAGAGTGTGGAACCCACGCGTTGCAGGAACAGGAAGACAAGTTTTGGTGTGGGCAGCGACCACATGCAGCAGAGAGTAGTTCTCTTAGTTGATTTTTGGCTTTTAGGGGGGAGTATCATCTGGTCCTGGAAATTCGTTACCATTCAAGTTTGGATTGTTTTGGAATTTTTGGGGTTGTGTTTTTTGTTTTGTGTTGGTTTGTTTGGTTTTATTTAGTGGTATTTTTTTTCCTCCTGTAACATTCATATCAAAACATACTGAAACATTCTCTCAGACTCACCTCATACTGGCGTAGGAATATTCCTGTGTTGTCATCAGTGAACACGGGTGCAAAAAGTAGATTTTCTTTGGGACTAGCAGGACGTCTTTTTTCTACCTTGCTTATCTGTTGATCACAGCAACTCTCTGACAGCCTACCTCCTTCCATTGTATTTGATAAAGTTTTTATTGGTAACCATTGGGTCTGCAATAAGTTATTCTCCAAAATATCTCACCTGCTTTAATTTCGCAGAATTTAGGCCTTTTTTTTGTATTAATTTACATATAATTTTTACTTTTTTGGATAAATGTTCTTTTACTGCTAATAATGCCCCTTACTATTAAAATCTGTTAGCTTAATTTGGTAGTCCTTTCACTCTTTACTACCAGATATACATTTACTCTGAAACTCTAATATGATACCTTTAAACAATGTCTGTGCTGTTTGCAAGAATTTTACTTTCAGATGTTCTCATTAATGAGCCTTCTCTCTGTTATATAAGTTTTAAAGAGCTGATGTGTCACTGATACAGATTTTTTTTGTTTCTTTTGGCTTTTCCATCTGCAAAGATGCTGAATGTGATGGCATTTAATTTTCATTACAAAGCTAATTTTCGTAGTTAGCTTGTGAATCCTGTTTTTTCCCTGATCATGACTAAATCAGAAGCTATTTCTTCAAGATTTCCCCCTAAAGGATCAGGTCCTTCCTGTCACGAGTACCCCAGGCCCTTTAGACAGATGTTGTCTTTTCTGAACATTGTTTACTCTTTATGGAATATTTGGGAAACAAAAGGTCAAAATCCATGCTGATCCTTTCAAAAATTTGGATGGGATGTTTGGAGAGCACATTCTCAGCCTGTGTGTACTGAAGGTTGACTGTGAATCACTCACACTGCAGCAGGGTCCTGTGAGCTGCACTGGAGCTGAGGAGGGCGTGTCCCTGCAGAGCCTGCAGAAAGCTCTCTTGGAGGATAGAATCTCTTCTTCTGCACAGCCAGGGTTCTACCTTTGCCTTGAGTTCTTGGTGCATGAGCATTCATTGACCTCACAATCTCCTGGCCTGGAGCAGAGGAGTGTCCTCCTTGAAATACCAAGGGACATCGGAGAGGGGAGCCAGAAAGGGGAATATATTTAAAAGATCTGTAGTGCTTGCTTATATCAGATAATGTGGGGTCTCATGAAGCATCACTGTAAGGACTAGAAATTATATTGAACATGGTGTATGTATATGTATATGCAGATTCAGAGCAATCACCCAGGTACCTACAGGAAACCCAATTTCCCAAGACTGGCCATGAATACTTTGTAAGTGGCAGGTGTCATAACCTTTGCACATCTGAACTATGTGAAGGTTAATTATATTCCACTCCAGTGCAACTACAGTTACATTCATGGGACTTTGTGCTTAATGCTGCTCTTTAAATGGTGTGTCACTGTAGAGATGAATTATATGAATGCAGAACTGAGATTGTTCACATCAATTGCAATATGTTATTATACTTAAGAAGCAGAGATAGGAAACATATTTGTTATAAATTATTATGACTCTAGTAGTTTCTGGTTTGCAAATATTTCAAAAAATTATCTTTATTTTCTGATAGTGCATTTGTTATTTTTTAATATTTCCTTGCTTGTCTGGACAGGTAATTCTCAGCCTATGGGTTGTGATCAGTAAACTTAAACTGTTTCTTACTTGCTATTTATCTTTTGCAATGTATTTTTAAAGATTAGTTACAAGAATGAAGGTTTCTGACAATTATTGAATGAAGCATGTGAAACTAGATTTTTTTTTTCTGGGCATAGGCAAATTATATGTGTACCCAGAGTTATTTCAGCATTGTTTAGTATTAATGTTATCCAACCAGTTGGATCAAAATCAATGCCTTAAAAATTAACTTTCAGAGAGGTTGGGAAGTCCTTCCTCCAGCTCCCTTTTAGTCCACTTAGGTACTGGAAGGTGCTCTAAGGTCTCCTGGAAGCCTTTTCTTCTCCAGGCTGAACCATAACTCTCTCAGTCTGTCTCCATAGGAGAGCCCTGTGAGTATCTTTGGGGCCTCCTCTGGGCTTGCTCCAACAAGTCCAAGTCCTTATGCTGGAGGATAGCCCAGGATAGGGTTGGCTTTCTGGGCTACAGGTCATGTTGAGCTTCTAGTCAACCAACACTCCCAAGTCCTTCTCCTCAGGGCTGCTCTTAATCCATTCTCTGCACAGCATGTATCTGTGCTTTTGTTTATCCTTTCTTTTATTGTAGCAACTGTCTTAAAACCCTACCTGTCTGAGAATGTATTTTAGTGTATAGAAAATCATGAAGGCAAAAGAGCAGCTACCTGTGGAGATAATAACCATGATCAAAAGGATCATTACTTACAGCTAAGGCAGGTGCTATTGTTAAGTGTGCATGTGGCTCTGCCTTCCAGAATCCTTTTCCCTTAGGAAAGGTTGTCTTTTGGTCTTAGTCACTGCATTGATAATTACCAGACATTCAGTTATGTGATGTGAAATATCAGAGCTCACTCCTGAGATCATGCTGCTACTGCACATTCACTTGGACACTTAAATTACCTCAGACTGGGTCATGTCTACTGTAAAGTTTTGTGTATTAGGGGAGAGATATACATGGACATGGAACAAGCAGCATTGGTTAGCAGAGGTGCAGGGCCCTGAAGCAGCCTTACAGGGAGCAACTCTTTGTGACTATTCATTTACAATAGTGTCTTCTACCAAAATTGCCCTCTCTGTTTCTGTACCTGATTGGAAGTGTTATTGTTGCTAAAGTCATTACAGAATCATTGCGAATGAGAGCAGGACCAGGTCCAAGCCATCTAATTGTGTTAGTGCTAAACAGATTAACCCTGAGGCATTGTGAATCTGCACTTAATTACCAAACACTGGTATTCCCAGTAGCTTGATATCAAGCCATAGATCTTAAGGGAGCAGGAGCTCTCAGGACTCAGAGGTGCACCCTGGTACTTCTGTTGCAGTTTTTCTGTTACTGAAACTGCTGTGGGATCTAAACTGGAGCCAAAACCAGACAAGAAACCTCTAACTGGCAGAGACTGTTTTCAGGATACAGTATTTAGGCTACACTGGAGAACTGTAAGGGTAGAGTAAGGCTGGTGTACTCTTGACCATATGCAGTAGTTAAAACATGCTATTTATTTTGTGTGCTGCTTCACGAGGCCGTTGTTCATTAGTCAGTAAACCTAAAGACCCACTGTCTTCCCTGGGAGCCTGGAGTTTGCTAAGGAGCAGTAGGTGGTTTTGCTCTTCAAGCTGCATCCACAAAATCTAATAGCAGAAGTTACTTCAAGTAAAGCCTCAAAAGCTTGTTTTGCTGGACATGAAGTGTGCCACATCCAGCTATCTCTGTGTGTATCAGTTAGGGTGCTTCTGAATCACAGCACCATGTGAGTGCTGCAGTTACAGGATATTTCATTATTATGCATGATACTAGTAGTATGCTGTGTTTTACATAGGGAGATTCCTGTATTGCTTTAGTTTAAACATCTGTCTTTTTTGTGTTTGGTAGTATACAAGAAATACTTCCAGTTTTTCCCTAGTAGATTTTTAAAAATTATTCTTTACATGTATATAAATGCTAAAAAGTCAACCAGTTTAACTGCTAGAAGGAATCCTTACCCAAATGTTAAAGAAACTGGTTCTTCTTTGATGAGAAGGTAGTTTTTGCGTATCTGTACCTTGAAGATCATTAGAAAACTGCTTTGGGAAATCAGATTTTTTCCTACCAAAATGTAGACTTATTGTGAATGTATAGTGACATTTATGGGCCAGCTTAAAATTAGAACTTTCTCTGATTCTGTGATTGGTTTTGTTACATTTCTTGCAGGATGGTGGTGACTGTTCCACTGCATGCCTCCAAACTTTATGGAGTGTGCCCCTCAAATTAATAGGGCAGTGTAGAATTTGTTAGAAAGAGTGAATTCCCCTGTCAGAAAGCTACAATGTCAAAAAATATCAAATCTTTCAAGTGGTGCTTTTCAGACACACCAGAGAGAATGTGGTGTGTAACAAAACTGAACAGGATGTCAAACTGATGTGAATCTTGAGGACTAAAGTTCTTGCCTTAAAACGGTACATAAACTCTGCAAGGTGTGCTCTGCCCTGGTTTTGTTACCTACACAGTCCAATTATGAATGAGTCTGAACTCAGTGATAACACCAGAGCAGAAGGAGACTCAGAATCATCATTCATCCCATTGCACTGAGGTAACAACTTTGACTGCAGCTTAGTTAGTCCTGCATCCTAGTTGCAGCAACATGGTTTGCAGGATACCTTATGGCAACAGAGTTTGGAGTTTCTTCCTGTCATTGTGCTGGAAA
>WEIV01013799.1:57496-81665 GCA_013390005.1 Calyptomena viridis
TTCGTGGCAGGAGGATTTAGAAGCCTAAGAACGCAACTGATGACTCAGATCAAATGCTCATTTGTATGTATTTTTCATTAGGACACTATCAGCTCAAAAAACTGATGCAAATTATTACGAAATCATTTACACATTACCTCAGCCACAAATGGCTAAAGATTTTCTTATCGATTTGTGTAATGTTTTTTCACATATTAAAACTTCCTGAATTTTTTTGCTATTATGTACCCACTGACTGTTATATTGTGGGTTTAGGTTTGGTGTCCCCCCCCCTCCCCCCACATCTTAATGCTGAATTATCAGGTTCAATATTATCTTCTATGTTCAATTTTCTCTTTCAGTAACTCACAGATCTGTATTTTTTTTCAATCCTCTTTCTCCAGGAAGGGGAATTCTGAAGTTCTAACCAAGCTGGCTTTGCAGTTATGCCTCGTAAACTATGGGGAAACTTATCCAATACCTCATCTTTATCTTAGAGAGTTATATCTTTTTAATGACTGACCTGAGGCTGATAACAGGAAACCATTGCCAAGTTCCATATAAGGAGACAGTTTAATCTATTGGGGAGACCATTCCAAATTCAACAGGTCACAGCAATTTGCTGTTTATTGTTTCACAGAAAAACTATGAAAAATACCTTGGAACTAAAGAATAGGTCTTCAAGGTCACTTTGTATTTGAACAAGGAGGATAAAAAATGATAAATTATATATCTTATAAGAGGTAATACAGTAGTGCTTGGTACTGGCTTGGTTTTAGCAGATGTTTTTCCTATTAAAATCTAGAATATATGGCTCCAGTAAACATATGGAAGTATTTAATTTGCTCTCTTCATACAGAATGAAGTCTGTGAATAAGTCCCTAATGCCTTCATTGCACTGTTTTAGAACAATCCAACAACATTTTTGAAATACAGCTATTCTAGTAAATAAACAAATAGCACAGGAATAGTAGGCTTAATAGTGCCTTGGTAATGGAAGTGAATATTCATTTAACCTTTCAGAACAATTTTCTTAAATTGTATTTAAACCTGTCTTACATTAACTGGAAAGTCTTTCTTGTGGTCACTGTCCTCTGAAATGTCTGCTTTTTTCAGGTCCCTTCAGCAATATTCTATTCTGGTGATCAAATAAAAAGCATAATGCTTTGCTAACACAGTTACTGAGGCAAGGAGCAGAAAGTACACAAGGGCTTGACCAAGCCAAAATGCCCAGATGGTAAATACACTCAATCATTTTTTAAGTAACAGATTAGAATATTCCATTGATAGTCTATAAAAAGAAAAAATGACAGTTTCTTATATGAAGCATTTTTGTGAAATATTCATTCCACTTCAGTTATAAATAGAGTGCCCTTTGGATTTTGGGGCATACAGAGGTCACTGTCTATGTAGAAGAGAGCTGTAAGTGGTCTGTTGCACAGGAAGAAATGAGATGTTAATAACACTTTTGGGACTCATGGATACACAGAAGGAGACACATAAAAAAAAAGACGTTAAACCAAACTTTTTAAATAATATAAGCTTCTCCTCAAAATACTAGATTGGCCTTAATGTAGAATAATGTGCATTTTTCTGTATCTTAAAATTTAAAGCTTTCATATATAGCGCCTGCATGTCTTGCACTTCTTCATAAGCAAAATTCAAAGAAAGGAAGGCAAAATGCAGTATTTGCAAGGGAAGGGCTGGTATAGTGCAGCTAAAGTCAAGGAGTGCTGATATTCACTCATCACCCTCACAGAACTGGACAAGGTGAAAGTGGGGCTAAAGACACTGTCCTGTACTATTTTCTTAACCACACAAGTAAAAATTATTTACCTGCTATTTATGAGCTTGCAGGGCTACTTCTTGCAATGATTAATAGTGAGCAGCTGATTCTCTTTCCCTTCCAACCACTCATTAAGCATCTGAGGCAGATAAGAGTGAGTTTCTGCAAAGGCATGGCTCTGTTAATAACCTCACAGCTTTTAGCCCTTCAGGCTTAGAAATATTGTCTACAAGATTACCTCATAATCTTAAAATTTAAGTAGTGGTGTATGAGGTTTTGTTTTTATGAGGCTTCTGGCTGTACAGTCAGCTTACTGACTCCGATTATGTAGGTTGAGAATTTTCAGTTATATTCTGATTGTATGGTGTTACTTTTAAACAGGAGTGCTTGTGGCATTCTCTACATGGTTAGTAAAAGCCATTATCATATATGAATATCAAGAGTGCACAAGCTTGCTGTCAACATCTGTGTGGAGGTAACTGATACTGAGGATAAAACATGGATATTATTTTCTCCCGTGATGTTGCTCTTAACATGATTTATTTGGCTATGTTTAGTGAACAGGTCTGGATTTGCATAAATTTTGAATGGATTGGTTTGTGCTGGCAAAACATGGGGGTGAAGTTAGTCTACATGTATAAAATAAATGAGAATCTTTTTTAGTCTGTACTTCTGCTTAATGGTCTCACTATTAATGAGTGCTATAGCAGGTAATGCATTTTAATTAATTAAACTAGGAAGCAAATTGATATTTTCTGGCTGATTTCTTAAATGTGCTTTCATCTCCTTGGTGGTTCAGCTCAGGTAGTTTATATCTATATGGAATTTGGAGGGATGCTTTCCATTTTGGTGAAAAAGGTGCTTTGTTGCATTGGGAAATGGAAATGTACCAGTGTAGTTAATCTGTCTCAGCAGATTTGTTCATGTAACATATGAGGTTGTCAACCCCCCTGTCATCCTTTGGGCTAAAACACTCAATAGTTGAGTCTAGACCTATTAAGGTGATGGGGGAACTCTGGATTTCACAGCATGGTGGTATGAATCCTGAGGAAAGGGAGAGCTGATATTTCTAGAGATGCCCAGAGGACATGTGACACAAAGATGTATAAAGATATCAATATGTTGTTATCAAGTCAAAGCCCCTTAGCTTTTGTGTTCTTTGAAGCTTCAAAGAAACATCTTGTTTGCAGAAGCTCATAACTTGATAAAGGCAGGGCATCTGCATAATCTGCAGGCTAATGAGTCTATGATAGATAAGTATGGTAGCAATGCTCGTTGGTTGTATAGTCAATGGGTATTTATACAGGTTTGTGAGAGTGCATTGATCACCTCTAGGAACAAGGTAATTTTGCTAAGACAAAGTTCAGAGGCAAACGCTGCAAGTCACTTGGCTTAACTATTCACAGTACGGCTCTGATGAAACAAAAATAATTTAGACTTTGTCTGCACCCTCATATTTTAATACAATATTTTATTGTAGATTTACTGAGTTTTTAGTAGCCAGTTAAAACTGAGATAAAATATTTTTAGCCCTAGTGTGAGTGAAGAGTGAAAAATGCATGAGAACAAAAACTTGGAGGGGGGGTGAGTTATCACACGTTTCTGAGATTTTCTCTTCTCTGTTAGCAGTAACAACTATTTTATCAAGTGCTATAATACCTCTTTAGCAACTCCTGCCTGAAAGTTCTCACTTTAATTTCTTTGTTGTCATATAGGCAGAGTAAAGATTATATGAAGTGACAATATTAATACCAGTCATATGCCACAGATAAAAATAGACTGTAAGTTATGTTGGTGTATTTATGCATAGAGTGGTTTGAGAAAATAGTTTGTCGTCTTCTCCATTTATTTATTAACTATTTATTGTAAGCACAAAAAAGATCTATACTTCAATTGCAAATCAATGACTGAATTGCCGAATATTCTTGACAAACCTTTAAAGAACCTATGGCTTCAAGGTTGTTGCATTACTTTATAAATAAACATTTTTTTTAATAAAAAGCACATTATCTTATTAAGGTTTTCATGTCTAGTAGGGCTTTGAAATACATTGCAAAATTAAATAAGTTCTGTGTGATTAAAGCCCTCTACTGTGGTATTCCTTCTGCAAGAAAAGTTTGAGATAAACAAATGAAATGTCAGAAAAGCATTGTTGCAAAAGGGATGCTGGTACTATCTCTGTAATCTGGAATTCACCAAATGTGATGTAGTTATCATGAATTATTTAAAAATTTTCTTTTATTTCATATCTCTATATTTTTGTCTTTGCTTTTAATCTACCTTTGTTCTCCCAGAACTTTTTTATGTCTTTATTTTCTTGTAAGTTATGAGATAAACCTGGACTATGGCAGTATTGAGGGTGGGGTTCATGTGGCCAAAAGTAGCTGTTCAGATTCCCTTTATACTCGGAAGGGCTTTTAGGGGCACGGTTTGCCTCATTCGGGAGTGGACATGTACAATATGTTAGATGGACTGATCCTTTAAAAAGTGCAGATATTTCCAAGTTGAGCTGTAGGGAGATCCTGGTCTGATTGGCTTCACTGGAGATGCCTGCAGAGGACATGTCCAGTGCTAAGTGAGATGAATCTTACCCCTGCTGGTAAGTGATAACTCTGTTATCTTACTCCATGGAACTCTCTTACAATGAAGTTCAGCCTAATGTGGATGGTCAGAACAAGCTTTCTGCGTGCATTGAAGTGCAGGGATTTATTTCTAGCCTTTTGCTAGAATATGAATTTCACTCCTATCTTTTGGCTGGTGGTTGCTACACCTGGAAAAGGTTAATCCATATAGTATAACATTATATTAACTTTAAGAGCTTATTTTCAAACTTTGCCAAGAGAAGAGAAATATGATGCTGTATTTATCTAGCAATGCATTCTTGTTATCCAAAAATTAAGTACTCTTCTATTTCATTTTGTATTCTTTCCTACACGGATCCACAATTCCAATCTTCTCCATGAAAAATCAGATCTCTTAGGGAAAGTGACTATTTAATTTGTGCTTTTCCCTCATTGTGCTGCCATCCCCTTTAAAATGCCAAAGATTTTTAATGGCATAAATTACTTAACTGGTATTATATAAGAAAAATAGTAAAAATATCAAGTTGCAGTGGGATTTGGAGTTTTTCTTTTTCAAGAACTGATTATAGATAATCCAAAAGTATGGTTGAACAGCCTTCATTAGATTTGCTCAGCAATCTGAATTTAGGCAACAGACTTTGATTTTTAAATCGTTTTCATCAATTTAGGACTGTAAGTTGTTTTTAGCTCTTTTCTTTTGGTATCCATCTGTCAGCAACGTTCTCCTTCTGGCCAGCCACAGCAAAGCACCATTATAATTTCATTATATACTGGGACAGAGGGAAAATTGAGTCTATGGTACATATTTTTAAGATATCCTTCAAACTTTTGCTGCTTCTGATAGCTCTTATGTCATATGCCAAAGACATTTGTGTCCTGAGTACTTTAATGCAAGGATTATGAAAGTAAAGAGGAGGAATTGAAAGGTTTTACATATATCTAGTAGTAATATAAATAGACATTAGTTGTTCAGGAGGAAAGTCAAAGTTTTTCCTTGTATATCCAAGAGGAGTTTTTAACGAACTGAGGCAAGGAAATGAGCTATTGAGGAGAAATAGATATAATGGTTAATTATTTATGGGTGTTTAGAACAGACTGCTCTGATGAATAGAATGCAGCAAGAGGGAGATGCAGAGACTTCTATTAGGTGTCTTAGTATCTTATAGTTCTAATGATCAAAAGAACAGTAACCAAAGGTCCTGGCAATGCTGTTGTGCTCCTATCTGTTGGAAAGGAATATTGATGGCCCAATGTCTGCTTAAAACATTTTGCAATGAGTTTTCAGGTTTTTAGGAGTGAAGAAAGAGTTAAAGGGAGCCTCATGAACTGTCATCCCACGGATCAGTGTTGGCCCCAGTCCTGTTTAATATCTTTATTGATGATCTGGATGAGGGGATTTAGTCTACCATTAGTAAGTTTGCAGATGACACCAAGTTGGGAGCAAGTGTCAATCTGTTAGAGGGCAGGAGGACTCTGGAGAGGGACCTTGACAGACTGGAGAGATGGGATGAATCCAACAGCATGAGATTTAACAACTCTAGTTGCTGGGTTCTACACTTCAGCCACAACAACCTCATGCATCACTAGAGGTTGGGGACAGAGTGGCTGCAGAGCAGCCAGGCACAAAGGCACCTGGGGGTACTGATTGACAGGAAACTGAACATGAGCCAGCAGTGTGCCCAGGTGGCCAAGAAGGCCAATGGCATCATGGCCTGTACCAGGAATAGTGTGGCCAGCAGGACTAGGGAAGTCACTCTTCCCCTGTACTCAGCCCTGGTGAGGCCACACCTTGAGAGCTGTGTCCAGTTCTGGACTCCTCAATTTAAAAGATGTTGAGATGCTCGAACGTGTCCAGAGAAGGGCAACAAGGCTGGTGAGGGGTTTGGAACACAAGCCCTATGAAGAGAGGCTGAGGGAGTTGGGGTGCTTTAGCCTGGAGAAGAGGAGGCTCAGGGGAGACCTTGTCACTCTCTACAACTGCCTGAAAGGAGGTTGTAGCCAGGTGGAGGTTGGTCTCTTCTCCCAGGCAACCGGTGACAGAACGAGAGGACACAGTCTCAAGCTGCACCAGGGGAAGTTACGGCTGGATGTTAGGAAAAAATTCTTCACAGAAAGAGTGATTAGCCATTGGAATGGGCTGCCCAGGGAGGTGGTGGAGTCACCGTCCCTGGAAGTGCTTAAAAAAAGACTGGATGTGACACTTAGTGCCGTGGTGTAATTGATGAGATGGTGTTAGGTAACAGACTGGACTTGATGATCTCAAAGGTCTTTTCCAACCTAGTTAATTCTGTGATTCTGTGGTGATTAAAGGTGAACAGGTGAAAATGCAAAAGCGTAAGGTGGGGTTCATGCCAAAATATGTCACCAAAATATTGACATTTCCAATACAGAAGAAGATGAAGAGAGGCAAGAACAAATTAAAAATACTGGACTTAATAAAGGAATACTTAATAGCCTCAGGTTACTGATATTGATATTGTGTCAGAGTAAGAGAAAAGACTTTCAAGAACTAGCAGTTCCCAAGAGACTTCCTAGTAAGGCCACAGACACTGGCTGTCCTTACGTGAAGGTCAGCTAAATCACAACCTCTTCAAGTACTTAAGGCACAAGTAGGAATTGTATAGAAAGTGGAAAGTAGGTCAAATTGCTAAGAATTACTTTCAAAGAGTAGAAAAAATAAGTAATGAAAATATGAGAATGGTTCTTCTTAACCTATGACCCAGGAGCATAAAATACTAGAAAAAAACACTGCCTGCCAATAACCAAGGAATCAGTTATTTCTCTGCTTAGCAGGGAAGGAAAGCGAGCAGCAGAAACCTACTTTTTGCCTGTATTTTAAGCATATGATCAAAACTAATTTGAAACAAGCTATGATAGATCCTAAGCTGATCTATAGGGCTTAAGCCCAAAGACATTTTCTTTAGGGCATTTAGACCACCAGTTAGAAAATCTTGGAGCCATTTGTAGTTGTATATGGAAACTTGGATAGGGTGAATGAAGTTCCAGAAGCCACATGTAAAGTTTTAGAGCAACTGTAATTGAGGAGTAGTTACTAATGGCTTTGTTGAGTAGGAATCAGCAGGCCCTCCAGGCAACCTGCACAGGGCTTGGGGATACTAGGAGGTTTATTACGTTGGCAGATGACACCAAGTGAGGATGAGCTTCCAAACTATCACAGGATTGGGTGGCTCTTTAGAATGGTGTTTATTCCACCTGCAGAAATTAATGGTTTTATTCCCCTTGCCCCTGCTCCATCCTTTCTGTGCTGGGCAAGGTGAGGCATAGCAATGATCTTTGGAGAAACCTCTTGCAGTGCTCCCTGTCTTTAAAGTCTTTAAATCTGTAATTACAGATTAACATCAGTCAGAAAGGAACATGTTTAGAGTGTGTTCGGAATGCCTGATGTTGGTAACCTACTCTCTCAAAGTTGTTCTTCCTAACACCTCCTGTCACAGCTGTGCTTTTGAGGTGAGAATGTAGAGGCAAGAAGATTGAACATGCAGGGAAAATTAGGAATTTTAGCCTAATCTTGAAAATAGAGAGAGCTGAATCTATTCACATTTTCCAGCACCTTGGGACTCGCCTATCTCCAACTGCTGTTTGTTGGATTTGTTATAAGGAGGATTTTAGCAGGTGAATGCTGCAAATTTACACCAGAAGCCAGGGCATCCTTTTGTTTTTGTGAGTACAAAAATTGTTGTATGTATATGTGTATTGATGTGTAAAAGCTTCTATTCGTTTCAAAAGCAAAACCCAGACTCAGCTCCAAAACTGTCATATTTCATGTTTTTTTGGGTCTTTAGAATATTTTCATTACAAAATTTCCCCAAAGTATTCTGTTATCAAAATGAAATTGCATTTGATTATCATCAGGTTAAGTCCTGAGGGAGAAACACCAATTGAAAAGTACCCTGTTAAAACACTCTAATGGGTGTATAATGTAGATCCTGCTGATTTTACCTACAATAAGTCAAATTACTTCTTTTATTGTTCTACCTAGCAAATGTTTTATGTAAAAATGTTGCCTTTATATTGCTTTTTTAATTTAATTTGTTTTTATCTCTTAACCCTTGAGAGTTCTTGCCCTAGGAAGCGTATCTTGCTCACAGTTACTTGATGGGCAGAGTGGTAAATGCAAGTGCTTTTCCATTGGAGCCAGACCACCTTGTATATGTCTACTGTCCATCTTCTTTCAGTGGTGTAGCTGAAATACAGATAAATAGTGAGTAAAAGATTTTTTTCTGTAGGAATGCTAGTGAAGACTTCACAATTAAAATAGCATTCTTGGCAACTGTCTTTTCCAGAAAACTATTTTGAGAATGAGTTACTGAGTGATAATTAGATATTGAAATGCACCCAGTTTCACATTTCAGTGCTCCTTTCCAATTAGAATGGCATTAGAGTGAAAGTGTAGCTATATAATTGTATGAAGAATAGATCCAATTTTCTCAATGTCACTGCAATATCACCTTTCAGTAGTAATGGTACTGAATGATTATGCATATCATTTAGTAATAGTATTTTATCCATTTCACAGAGGGATTTTTAAAATTTTTTTCTAAGTGGACATGCCATCAGATTGTAAATGAATGTATAGAGAAGAGGCCATGCTACACACAGATGTGTCAGTGTAAATGGTGCTGCATTCTGAACTGCTGGGAGTGACACAGCACTGTGGTTGCAAATATGCAGCATCTGCAGGCAGAGTACACCTTAACTGGCTTTTTAATGGTCAAAAAAAGCAATTGCAAAAACCTCTTAAGCCACAACTTAAGGAAAAGCCCTTTATGGTTTCTCTTTGGTGTGCTGTTGTGTGTAACTACAAAATGAGCTCTGATACAGGTTTAGGAATAGATAGTACCGTTCACTTTGCTGATTAGCAGGAGTTCCTTATGCATCCTTCCCTCTTGGTCTCTATCATTCCAACTTCCTGCAGAGTAAAACATGCTGCAAAATGGATAATCCTTTTGAGAAAACTGTGCTATAGAACTCAAATCAATCATGCCAAGTGCTACTAGAAATATTTCTTATGGGTCATGATTGGAAATTTATCCAGTAATTTCCATTTAAATGGCAGCTGCTACAAACAGAATGTATAGAAATAAGTGTATCATGTTTAGGTTTTAAGGTACATCCCTTAGGACTCTGGAAAAACCTGAACTTTTTAGTTTAGCGCCGCAAATATTGGTACAGCAGTGCCTTGCACAGTTGAAAGTACATTATCAAATTAATCAGGGGCACATGAGTGGGTTAAATTTGATGCAGTATGTTTGTTTGGGGCTAGTTCCAAGATCTGGACATCCAGGGATTTTCACTTTAGCAACTGATCCAGAAGCATATTGAGATTTAACTTTGTGCCTACAGCTTTTGGGTAAGAGTTTTTTCACATTTCTGTGGTAGTTATTACTCTCTCTGGTCTCATCTCCTTCTCATGACTTCCTTTTAAATGCACAGATTTACTTGAGGCAGAAACAGACTCTAATTATATGTGTGCTGGTTTCTGGAATTGCTATGACCCTTCTGAATATGTTCCATCTCAGTGTCAATTCTTCTTCTTTTGGATCTAAAATGCCACTGAAATAAACCAGGTGTGAAGGTTGCCCTGGCTGTACCCCAGAATTCTAAAATGATCCTTTGGCTATTCCTGCATATGGTTTATTCATTTAAAAGTTCCCTAAAGTCATATCTTGTGTTATCAGTGCAAAACAAATGGACCATTTCTGGTGGTATTTTGATACCTTAAACCAAATTTTAAATTAAAAAAAGACCATGTTGCAGTTTAAAGCAAAAACTTCAAAAAATGGCTCTTGCCTGTGTCCAGTGGATTGTTTGAAAGGCCTAACCTTACCTGGTGGATCTTGTGTTGGTTCTCTTCTAAACATATAATTTATAGCTTTATGGTTATTTATTCTAATTATGAGTGTAATAAACTAAGAGGATTCTGAAGGATGTTTGCAGAAAATAATGGTTCTTACTTTTTAAGAAGCTGAAATAATTAAAGGAAGATAATTCTCAGCTCTAGGGTGTAACAATATACCATCATCAACAAAATTAGGGAAAAAAATGCTAAATGTCTGTTTATAAATTACATTTTAAAAATCCAAGGAATTAAAATAAAAATTTACACTCCATTATAACTGCGGCTGCTGTTGATTCTTTACACAATAGCAGATTGAGAGCAAAAGAGGTATTGTCTAACCTGCACGACTTTTCCACCTCTTCTGTTATTGACCAGTGATTTGCTTTTTCTGCCCATCTATCTGGTTTGTGGGGGATTTTTAGTTTGTTTTGATTGTGATCATTACAAAGAAAAATGTAATGTATCCAGTTGGAAATAGCAGCAGGGTTCTGACATCGTTAATGTTTTATTTGCTTATCATATTGAGAAACAAAGCATTTTCAAAGCACAGTGCACTCAAAGACTGTTATATATTACAAAAGAAAATATTTTGATGCATGGAAATCTTCTACCTTGATGTGAGACAGAAACCTGGCATGTGATTGTGCCAGATTCGTATTAAATACCACAGAGTACAGACTTCAATTTTTATTCTTGTAGTCACAGAAAAATACTAGTGGAGCCATCTTAAAGACTCCTTTCATTTGTGGAAATAAATTTGCAGTTTGTTCCAGTCAGGGGAAGCCTGGTGGTACTTTGCATCTTTGGAAACGCTGTGTCAGAAGCAAGGACTTCAAAGTGTGTCATTGTGTTGCTGCCAGAAGTAATTCTTGTACTTATCATTCTAGACATCCTTGAACTTAGCAACAAAAAGGACAGATGGCCAGTGAAGGAGACTGAGTGACTTGAACAAATTGAAACCTCTTAAGACTATCTGTGTTGATTTGGTGTTTATTTTAATGGTCATATTTTCTGTCATTTGTGATGGAAATGAGGAATGCAAAACAACTAGAATATAGTGATGTATCATGGGCCACCAGAGTAATGGAGTTTACAGTACATAAATTGTCCTTCATGTAACAAGGGATTTTCCCAGATAAAGAATAGGTGTGGGTGTGTTATCGGGCTTTGCACTCTGCTTCTGTTGTTTGCCAGAGTTAATATGGGCTTGGAAATTCTATTCATCAGTATTTCCCCCCAGTGGAGCCTGTCCAATGTGCTTTACCTTAATGTATTCTAAACATCTGCATTCAAATAATTTATTCATAGGCTGAAATCTCTAATCCCAGTTTGAGGTGCAGAAATGTTTACTTGGTCACTTTCACTCCGTTAATCTGGGACAGTGACAGGCAGGTCACACAACGTTGTCCTTTGCGTACAACTTCCCGAACAATGGGTTGTTAGTCATTTTATCAAAGAGCAGGTAGAGGCAGCAGTCTGTGTGGATGTATTGAGAATCAGCTAATGGACAGAAAGTACCTGCCTCGACACATTAATTCCCTTCCCTGTCAGGCTGCATCATTGTGGAGTGTGCATGATGGGAAGCAAGGTCCCATCGCACTATGGCACCTGCTGCTTTTCCATCTGCCGAGCGCAATAGCTTCTTTGATTGCCCATTTTTCAGCCTAATGACTTTATTCCTTTTCTTTTTGTCAAGTTTTTACATTTTTATTGTTATTTGGATAGTCGTGGTTTGTAGGTGTTTTTTTTTTAATTTCCTCTTCTCCAGTGGGCACTTAGAGTGTCATTAAAAGAGTAACAAAATAATATTCCAAACCTGTGCCCACATTCTGTGTGCCCCAAGTGTTGTGTTTCATAATTTATTCCGATAAAGTTGTCATGGTGATAATGTCTCTTGAGAATGAAAGTGCCATGTGCCTGGCTGATTACAGGAAACAGCTCAGATGGTACATAAACTGGTAAATATTGAACCCATGGGCAATAACATTAGCTGTATTTTGTCCACTTTTATTTATTCAATGTAGCTCTGGTCAGCTTGATTATGGAAAGAGTGTGACAATTCATATTTTACTTCCTGTACACTTACATTTATGAGGATTGGAGACAGGCTTCTACTGTGGGTTTTTTTTTCTTTTTTTAAATCCAGTGACATAAATGTTGGCGGAGTTCCCTGAAATAGCCTTTGAATTCTGTCTAAAGCTGTTGATTTGGCTGGATTAGTCAAAGCACCAGATCATTAATACATATCGAACATCTGTCAAAAATAGAACTTGGAATTAACAGATGTATCATCTGTAAATTGTGACTTCAGATTTTGTGTGAGAGAAGTGCCTTTAGGGTTCCTGACAAATGCTGATTTTGTTAATTTCAAATAAGGAGATAAAAGACACGCTTTTAAATACAATTCTCTTCCTTCAAGGAGAAAACAGAATAATGTATTTTTCATTATAAGTACTGATCACATTGAAATCAAAGCATACTTGTGTACTTCTTGGAGCTCCCCTAGAAAAAATCTTTCAGTAGGGAAGTTTGAAACTACACATCCACCAGGGAATGTTTAGATTCTGATACGCTCTCTTTTTCTTGTGCATTTGTTGCATAGTGTAGTCTTCAGTCTGCATTTGAGACATGCTAGGTAATAGCTCGAAATTGTTTTACAAATATGTACTATTGGTTACTAAAAATATTTCAGTTCTTGTCTTTTTGTGTGATATTTGGTTTATTTCTGCTAAGTGATTTAGGAAGGCATTGACTACATTTAAGAGTACTAGTTTTGGGGGCAGGGATCTGCTGCACCAGAGTTCCACTGGAGTTAATTAAAAATACTTCTCACTTTTATGTATAGAACTTTTCAAGTAGTCCTAAAGCACTTAGTGAATGACCTTTTTTCATAGTGCCTTTTAAACACCTTGAGAAGAACCTCTCCTAACAGATAGAAATGTAAGGCCTGACACGTATATTTTAATGATGTATATAAACTGATCAGCAGTTTTAAACAAGATCTATAACCAAGACAGGATTATACAGGAACATGGGACTGGTTGAAGATTCCCCTGAGCAGATGGAAAGTGGTATTAGTGTAGTGTTTTAACCAGTGTAGCGTGCAGAAGCCGAAAAGAAAACTGCTGGCCAAGTGCAGAGGAGCTGGTGGCCTTGTAGGTGGTGAGAAGCAGCTTCTGAGCAGTCTGTTCAGTCCTGAGACACCACTGGCATTGGCAGAGTGTGTGTGGTCACCAGGTGTGCAGGGAAGATGGGTCACTCAAGGACACGTCTGATGCAAGACCAGACTTAGGCCTACATTTTATTTTTGTATGTTTTCAACAAAACAGAGCAGAACAGTTTTTCCAGGTAATTCCCATCAGCAGCGCAGCAGCTGGGATGTCAAAGAGATGGCACTGAAGTCTTTTAAGGTCGTATCAAATATGAGCACAAACTGCAGTATTGTGTGATGGACATTGCAGAGCCAGAAGCTCCCAGTTTCTGGTATATGTTGAATTTCTAGGAAGTGTCCAGATCTAGATCTTTCTGCAATTTACAATAATAAGGACTTGTCTCCTGGTAAGCAATAACTTATTTTTTAATGGAAGATTAGTACCAGAGGCCCTGCCTCAGTCAGCCCCTGGTTTAGCATAGCCTCCTGCCCAAGGTGCATGCTGACAAAAGAGAGGGGTCTGAAATGCACAAAGCCCGCTGATATTATCTGAGGGCCTGTGCATCTCTGTGCAGTTTTGCTTCCATAGGCTGGATGTCCTGGGCTCTACCCACCTGGCATGCTGGTTCTCTGTGGCTGAGTGACTAAGACATCAGAGCAACGCAGTGTTGAGACGTTCAGAAGTGCCTGCAGGATCACAAAACTGATGCAGAGCAGGAGGTGTCTGCCCTTGAACAGAAACACCCCTGCTGTGCTCAGGGCTTGGAGCAGCACAGAGCTTTAGGAGATACATTTGCTTTGACATGACAGGTGGTACCGGGCGTGCACAGGCTCGTCATCCAGCTCGTATCCTCGAGTGCTCTCACACTCTGCTGCAGCTTCGCTATAAAGTCGGAGATGAGCCAGTTTCTTACGACTGTTATCACGGGCAATTCTGGAACTCTGTTCTGGGGATGGCTGTTGTTATAGAGCACAGATGTATCACACAAGTAGCAGAGGGTGCCTTACGTATGACTACAGAGTTCAAATGCAAATTCTTTGGAATATTGTGGCAGGATTATATTGCAGAATTATGTGGGAAGATAATGAAGCAGAGAGGAGGAGCAAGGATCTGAATTTAGGAAGTAGAAGGCTTCTGTAGTAAATGTGAGATGTGACTTCATGAAAGGAATGTGAGGCTTGACCTTAAAAATCCAAATAATTGCTTTTTCTCCCTCTCTAGTACCATCTTTGTTTTGAACATGGATCTGAATAGGTTCGCTTTTTGACCACTGGTTCTCGCATTGGAACAGATACTTGGAAAAAGTGGATTTTATCCACCCATCACTGTGCAGAGTCAGATTTTATAGACCTCTCACATCCTTCACTTTTGTCTCTTTCCCATGCTGAAGAGTCACAGCCTGCTTTCAGTCATTCATTGCTGAGTCAGGAGACTCATCTGACTGTACATTTCAATCGCAAATTTGTAATTCCTAATCTGAAGAAGAGAAATACAGTTTGGCACATCATCATGGAAGGACCTGTGTATCATGGCAGCAAGCTACATCTCTCTTGTGGAATGCAGAATTTCCCAGATCTGCTGCAGGGAACTGGAAGGGCTGACAGACACTCAGGCCTCTTGTGATTTCCCAGACTTCCCAATATACAGGCATGGGAGACTTGGAGGCTCTGCTTATTACTCTCTTAATTCCTTTTGCAAAAATTTACCATCATTCTGCCAGGACTGAGGGTGAAAGCCATGCAGTTTTCAGGATCCTCATTGCAATTTTGTTTTGTTGTTTGTTTTGTTTTTTTTTTTAATTAATAACTTTCTATTTTTTAAAACCAAAATATTGCCTGCTAATGGATATTTCATGTCTCACTCTATGACAGAACTATTAATTTCTCCCTAGAAATTTGGCATTTCCATCTTGAAGACACCCCACTTTTGAACAGTCTTTTCCTGACATTTGTCAAGTCAGTAATCCTTCCATGAATGGTAAGGATTTTTATACATTTGGAATATAAACAAATCCCCTCATATTTTAACATTCAAGGGAGGTCACAGATTCCACTCTCCCAAGATGTCAGGCACAAACTCCCATTGGAGTAGGATTTTTCAGGAAGGCCAGGACTCCACCTATATCTCTGCTAGAACAAATTGATTCACAGCCCTGAGCTACTGCACCAGAGGGGAAAATTAACTGCTTCTGCAAGTCATCAAATTGTTAGAAAAAAAAAATCAGAAACTTATTATAAAGTGAGTGTGAAAAGATTCAGTCCCTGACACTTCTCTGTTTCTTGTGAGAACTTGCAGTATATTTAGCTCTTTGACAAGGTTACATATTACACCTAAAAAGAAAGGGGAAGGAAACACTCCACATTGCAGACAAAGCCTGGAATTATCTTTAATAGGTGAAAGACAGCTGTGACCCCAGCTCAGTGCTGTGATGGAGAGCTGCCGGTGTGACAGCTCTTCTCTGCACTTTGGGATACAATGAGACAGATGGAAGCAGAGTATTATTCTCCTACTTCCCATTCTGCAGGAATCAGAGAGAGAGTCAAGCCTGGTAAAAGCAGAATGAGATGCTTTCAATGTACTTTCAAGTAAGTTGCAGCATTTGAAAGACTTGAATTTCTATGTTATCCGAACACCATTGACAGGAAAATGAGAAAAAGGGAAAAACCGTTACAAATTTATTCCTATAAATGATTCCAAATCCTGGAGTTCACTTCTTTTTTTTTTACTCAGTTTTTACTTAGTTTTTACTAAGTTTTTACTTAGTTTTAGGATAGCTCTGTAAACATTTTTTCCAAGGAGAGATGGGGAGGGGGGACGAGTCACTGAAGATCCAGGAGCTGAATGCAATAAAAATATAGCAAACTCATCATCCTCTTTCAGCCCTTATTTCAGTGGCTCTTCAATGAGACTCTTCCTCACCTCTCCCAATCTTTAGATGCGTTCTGTTTAAAGTCCTAATCAATAACTATGGTCAGTAGAACTGAGATGCCAATCAAAAAGCCATATCTGTTTAAACCTTATAAAGATTGGTAGATGTTAAAATCAGTTGAAAGAAAGTTTTGAGGGTTTAAATTTATTTTTGAGCAAAATAACTATGAACTGCATCACTTTGATTTGTATGTGGCAATAGAATCATAGAATTATAGACAGTGCTTAGTTACACACACAGCAATTGGTTCAATTGTCACCTTTCCTGTGAGCTGGTTTATGAGCTCAGGTTCTAACCCTCTGTGGTTGAAACCCTTTGCTCTTGAAGCTCTTACCTGGTGTTGGAATCAATGCAGTTTCTGCTGTAGACTTGGACACAGTGTTCCCAGCAAGTTTCTAGCAAGTTTTGAAACCCAGAGCAGATGTCCCCTTCCTCTAATAAAGACATTTTGATTTTAAGTGGTCATAGCAACAAACTGCCCTCTTTGGCCTTTTTGAAGAATACCTCGATAGGAAAAGCATTTTAATTAAGAAAATATACTAATTAGCTACCACCCGAAGTGAGGATAAGACTTTCACTTCATTAGCAAGGCTGGGTGTGTTGGAGAAACTCACCTGGCAACAAGGGAACTGATTTTTCAGGCTATTTTCAATATTTCTCTTCCTGCAGGGAGAAAGCAATCTTAATTAAAACCTGTGAAAAGTGGGGCATTTTTAGCTGTTAATTTACAGAAGTTTCAATAAGTCTAAAGAGGAAAAGGCACCTTTTGGCAAATGGTGCATATAGATGTCTGCCAGCAAGCCTGCACTTAGCAACAGGAGCTTTTTTATAAACCTGAGAGAGGCTGTTGTACTGCTGGAACTGCAGGGTTCTTCTGAGCTGAAGCCTGGGGTCAGTGGTGTTGGTGAGTGTGTGTCCCCTGACCCAGAGAGGGCTTTTAAACCCTTCCATCCCCTACAATTTGCAATACACACTATTTGTGTGCCTGTCAGGAGTAAACTTTGCAGCTACAAACCAGAATTTCATGGTCCTGTGTGCAGTCTGTATGTGCCTCCCGGGGCTTTCCTGCCTCATTCCAACATCTTTCTGCCTTTGCCCCTCGCTTTTTCTTTGTTTTGTTTATTTCCAGCCGTTTTCAGAGATTCATGAAAGATGGAGAAAAAAAGAAAAGTTTGTTTTCAGTATTTAATGCTTGATTTGTGGCCTTTGCTCTGTCAGTCTCTTGTGCTGACACAGGCAAACCCAGCCCCAGGCACCGCTCAAACACACACTGTTGAGCCGTCCTGCCCCCAGTGGATCCGGTGTGCTGTGATCTCATTTGAGGTGATTCTTTCATGATAATGGCTCCATTTGGTGCCTGCTCCCAGATCAGCTTGAATTTTTTCACTTGTGTGGGTTTCAGTGTTTTGTGTTTGTGGGGTTTTTCTCCCTGCCCTTTTTGTCAAATAGAAAGACTTGGTTGTCCTTCCCGGCCAAATGAGTCCATTGAGGTGCACGATGGGGGTTTCATGGTCCAGAGTTACCATGTTTTGACAAGTCTGGCTATTGGATTAGAAGGCCTGGCAGCCCTTTCAGGAGGCTTGTTGAGAAGCCTGGTTGAAAATTGGTGCTTTATGGTTAATGCTTGATTAAGGGAGGGTCTTTAAACACTGACTTCCTTTTGCAGATAATGAGGGAGATACAGACAAGTGCTGTGGGTAAAGGTGGGCAGTTAATGGAAGAGTTCTGAACTGACAAGACTGGAGTCTTCTGGAGGAGCTCAGGAGTGGCCAAGTCAGGTGGCCTTGATTTGAGTCCATTGCAAGTTTGGAGAGCCTCAAGATTTGACTGGAGGAGGACTAGGAAATCCCCTGTGTTCTACCTTACTTGAATGAATTGCAAATCCTCTGAATTAATAATTTTCTAATAGAACATAGTAATGTTATCATTGATGAACATCTAACACAACCCTCTTCTTTCCCCCTTTTCATCAGTATCACTTTAAAAGGAATAAAAAAGTAAAATTGGAAGCAGTTTAGATGTCTGGGAAAAACATAAATAGGAACATCCTTATTATGTGGGTGACAACTGAGATTACTTTGGCAATGCTATTTATAGTAAAACTCTTCCCCTTAAAATTGTTCAATTAGTGTAAACACTTCAAAATGCTGCCCTGATACATCCTCTCTATTTAAAAAAAGAAAAACTTTTTTTTTTAAACATCAGTCAGAAGAAGCCAGATGCACAGGCACTGCAGAAAAAACAGTGCTGACATTTCTATGTGCATTCTGTCTTCAACAAATATCTGCTAAAGCCAAGCAGTGTGGCATTTTGGCCCCTATCCAGCCAACCCTCAATACTTGAAACTCAAGCCATGTATACACTGCCTGACAGTAGTAGCATACAGCCTCCTACTGAGGGTGCTTACATGATATTTATTGTAAATACCACATCTGACTAGGTTGTAGAGTTCTTTTGGCTTTCAGAAGCGTGTGGATGCTTAAACTTCACCACTGTTCTGTATTTGAGGGTGATGTAAAATTATTGTTTCTATACATTCAGTATTACTTGTAGCACAGTAATTGGGAAGAGCACACTAAAATAACCAGTATTTAATGTTGTTAACATGCAAGTTGTCATCTTTCTCTTTAAGGTATCTCAAAGTAGATGGTAAGCTAGTAGGCTTTTCCCATTCTTCTCCATTCCTGAGAGAGAGTTCCATGCACACATGCTTTTCCTGGTTTAGAGTACCAGGACTACCTGCTGCAGCCTGTCTCCCTCTCAGCTGGGTGTCAGGTCTGTAGTTTTGACATGAGTCTAAAGAGTTGGTTGTTTCCTGGTGTGATGTGTCAAACTCCATAACAATGACAGTGCACACATGTCACAGGCAGCTGGGCCTGTTAAGTGTCCAAGCAGTCCCATTCTAAGATAATATTCACTGTCATGTCCTAGGAACTTACCAAAGCTTTCACAGGAGCTCAAACGGATGATACATGTCAATTGTTGCAAGAGCAGAGTCTATACTTGGCTAAGTAGGCAAGTACTGTGCCTTTCCTTCCTTTAAAGGAAGTTGTTATGTACATCCCCATTGCTTAACAAGAATAAATAATAATTTTGAATAATTACCTAATCATTATAGACAAGACTGGTTAGGTGATACACTGCGCCCTTAAATCAGGTGTTTTCACTTAACAGGTAGCTGAAATCTTTTACAGGCATAAAATACAAAGCCAGTTTGAAAAAAGCAAGTCACTGAATTTGCTTAGTCTCCACATGAGTAATTTTGTTTCACTGAAAATAATACAGCCTTGCTGGAAGCTCATGTTGGAATTTAGGAGAGTATTAGCATAAATTGTTTGAAAAATATCCCTGCTCTTAACCTTATTTTTTCTCTCTGTTCTTGCCATTTCCATATCTTAGCATAAAGCCATGTGAGCACAATTTTTCACTATTTTAAGTGAAGCAGGGTTTATGAAGCAGTTTAATATCTTATATTTGCTTAACTGATATAGTTAGGGGAAGATCAGAAAGCCATTTTTTGGCATACAATTCCTCAGATGATTGGAGGTGGTCTCGGGTTCCTGGAATCTTGTTTGTTTTCTTCTAAATATGTTGGCATAATAAAAAGATATTAAATCTCCCTACATACCTTCTTTGTTTAGATCCTTAGACTCTAACAACGTTATTATTTTAATACATCATAATTCTATATGAATAATACATTCTAGACAAATTATCCTGAGTTTTCTTGTAGAACATATTGTCTAGAAGGCAGACAAAGTGCAAACTAATCTAATTTATTCTCTCTCAGTGGGAAAGCAATGCTATGTGTTACCTAGATTCTTAACCAACTCTTTTCTCTGGCTAATGACCAGTCTATTTTTCCTATCTGTGACAGTCTTAAGAACTTAAATAAAATTTAAGTATCCACTCAGATATATCCTAGGGTTGCCTTATGATTCTCCAGTTGGCCCAAACTATAAGACTTTATCTCATATCTCATAAGATTTTATGTCATATTATGTCACAAACAAAACCCTGTCCACAACCAGCAAAGATAGGTTAAAGCTGCAGGTGGCATTGTTTCCAAATGTATTTTTGTTCAGAGTATTCTTCAAATTTCAACTAATGATCATGAACAACACTCAAAGATAGTGTGCAGCAAGATTCCAAAAATGTTCACTGAGGTGGTCAGAGGCAAACCTTACTCATGTCCACCGACACAGAGTTATGGCTTAAGGTCTTTTGTCTCTCCCTGACAACCATGACTTGGAGTAAATGAGAAGATGTTCCATGTTTTCATTGCTAAGAGGAAATTCCAAAGTAGGAATTATGTAGTATTACTAAATTCGTAACTGGATTGTCATTATAAAGTAATTATATATTAAAAAAAATTAAGTGCATATACATCTTTAAGCTTTTCTTCTTGTTACATACTGAGCATACATCCATGGTATAAACAAAGTGGAATTAGTTTTGCAGAAAGCTGAGAACTACTTAATGTGAAAGGGATAGAACCTTATCACCTGAAACTGACTACTGCTGGTGACAACATCATTTGGAGTTGACACTGGTGCAGGTGTTTGTGTGGGAACAAGAGTGGAGAGGCCACTACTGCCGAGAGGGAAAGAGCCAGATCCTGTCTCAGACCCAAACTGTCAGAAACAGGAGTGGCCATCTGACTGGGTGTCAAGATATCAGCAGAGATGGCTAAAATCTGCCTTTGTCTTATCTGAATGTGCCAGCAATGCACTTCTCCTCCAGCTGTAGTGCTGTGGTGCTTCCTCGGGTAAGACAAGGGTTGTAGGAAGAAGGTGTATAATATATTGAACCAGATTGCCTTGACATCAGCTCCCTTTTACTTTACATTGCCTTCTTTTCTACAGCTTCCTAGCTTGTAAGCTCCTAATGTGGAAAAAAAAAAAAATGGAATGGAGTGTGACAGTACAATATAAAATAGGAAAGTAAGTAAATTTGCCATAATACTTGCAGTTATTGGAAGATTTAGATGAAAGTCATCCCCCAGTACCTTCCTTCTGTGGTTTCAGAGGATTTATCATTATTTCCAATGCCCCACTCAAAGGAAAAAAAAACTATGTAGTTGGAAAGTAAAATTCCCTTTTTGAACAGGAAAGTGAAAGAAAAGTGGTGTAGTGCAAAAACTAAAATTTTGTTTTGGGATAAATTCGAATGATATTTTCATTCAGTCATCAAAATGTCTAAACAGAGTTAAACAATACTGTCTGATTCAACTTCTAAAACTGCATTCAGTTAGAAGAAGTTGTAATTATAATAATGTTTCAATACTGTAGTAGTAATCATAACCCACAAAATGTTAGTGTTCTTTAAATATCAGATGAATTAACTTCTCTTAACAAAAAGTTGCAGTGATTTACCAATATGGTTCATGAGAAAACCCTGTACAGTTCCAAAATTTTTTAATTTACTCTCTTGTGGAAAATTTCTTTCTAGAATTTTGTCTCTCTATATCTGCAATGAAATGAACTTCTGGCTCCAAGTATTTTTGCAGCATTTGTTAGTGAAGTGCTTTGAGAGATATTTGATTGGGGTTTTTTGACATCTGCGAGGTTTGGGCAGATCCACTTTAAAGCCTGGATAATACTGAAAATTTATGGGCTGATTTTCAAATAATTTTTAATTCAGTGGATTATACTGCTTAGATGTTAGTTTTGTTTAGTTTAGTTTTGCTCAGGGTGGCTTTAGATTAAATCTCTATATTTAAGATGACTGCTGCATGCTCAGTGGTTAGGATGCATATGAGCTTCTAGGAACATTAAACCCTATCCAGCAATATGTATAAGGATTTTTATAATTTTAAGGACAAGAGGTGTTCAGTTAAATTCTCAGTTAATATGGTCCAAGACAGGGGGCATTTACAATTAAAACTAATACTTTCAAGGGGTAGAGAAAATGCACTGATAATGTTGGACTTTGAAACAAGGCAGGTGTTTGACCCTAATTTTATCCATTTCATTCTACCACCTTCCCTGTTTTCAAGAGGTTTGATAAGGTGTTTTGAAGGTATACACCACTTATCATCACTGTTCATGTAAGTGCAATGATTTGTATCCTGATGTCACCACGCTGACCTTTGCTCTTGTCACAGAAATGCTCTAACCATGAAGTTTAAGTGAGGTTTTAATAAAGAGATTTGGTAGTTTATTCTCTAAACAATACTTACATTACTGATTTTGTAAAATGGGGTCATTTTAATAGATTTTACTTTTTAGGGTGACTGCTGAATTAAAACTCTTATAGAGAGATGCATAAATGCTCTTTGCTGTATTTGCCAAACTCTTTTTGTGGTGGCAAGTTAAGGTAGAGTGAGCACCTCTCAATGAGAGAATTGGTGTGTTGTGGGTGAGCCCAGTGTGCATTGCCTTCCTCTCATTGCCTCAAATTGGCCATGGTGATTTTCCTTTTTCCCTTATGCCTAAACCTAAAAGGAATAATGTGATCATCTCAAGGGCAGAGAAAGTGTCATTAAAGTAAACATGATTATGACAGATATTGTATCAAAATTCAGTATGCCAGATAATTGCTAATCAGCTAGCTGCCAGATGTGTGGGAACTTCAGGACTTTCTGCCTCCTTTGAGATAGAAAACAGGATTTTTTTTTTTTCCCAAAAAGATTCAAATAATTGGACTGATTACTTTGCTGTAAGTAGAGTGATATAATTGATACAGGTTTTAAATGGATAGTGCATCCTTAAATTTTATAGGAGAGTATTTGCAGGTTTGTAAGCACTGACCGTGCTGTATAATCATTTTATTTGGTGACTGGCGGTATTAATTTGGTGAATCAGCTAGATGGTGATTCAGTTCAGGATCACTGTTAATCTAATGATTTTTATTGACTCCATTTCAATTTTGACCTTTCCTTGTATCATCTAATTTAATTTTACTAAAAGTTTACAGTAGAGAACTGTAGCAATATATTAGATCTTAAGTTTTCAGCTCTTAAAAAAGCCAGTGAAAACCAGACAGAACCAGTTATTCTTTCAACATAGCAACTTGAATGAAAACTTCAAGTATCTGAAAGGGAGGCAAGGAATCTGAGGGCCACATGGATTATTGTCAAAGGATATACAGCTTGGTGTATAAGTGGGTTATCAGATCAGAGACTTACTGTCCAAATCCAATGCTGTAGAAAATGTGGCCACAGAGCTGAATCAGAAGTGTTTGGGCTGTTATGGAGGTTTTGGAAGGATGTAAATCAGGTTTACAGAACTTATTTCCAACTGTAATTACTTCATAAAACTGAATGATACAATAATGCACCTAGGCAACAATGCCAAACTAATAGGGCAGAATAAACATGCAAAAGAGAATGACACATTAAAGTAATAATTTGTTTGCAGAATTTGTTTCATGATTCTGTAACACATGTATTGGGGAAAAAGCAGAGGGATTTCAAAGCAGCTATTCTGGGCGCTCCTCCAGAATTAAGTGCAGATGTTTATGCCTTAAAGTCAATTATTTTTCTTGTTTGTGCTCTAATCATTCATTATTTGTAGATGCCACAAAACAATCCATGAAGAGCAGACAGAACAAACATTATTCTCTGTAGACTTTTTTAAAATATTTATTGTATGCTTAAAGTTTGTATGAGGTAGTTCTCTGAACTCAGCAGTACTGCAGGTGAAGAGGGCAGCAATGTGTGAATTTCATGCCTTTTAGCGCTATTAAAAATCAAAGTCTTATTTATTTTTAAAATCACTTGGTTCATGTTTTCCCTCTTTTTCTGGCACATTACTGTTGGGAAAAATCTATTAACTATGGATTGAGTCAGTATGAATCTCTTACACTGTGGACCATTTTGAGTTAATATTTCAAAGAAGTATTTATCTCTGCACTGTAATGATACAAATACCTTTTGTC
>WEIV01013799.1:90461-100668 GCA_013390005.1 Calyptomena viridis
CAACACATGGACAATGAAAAGGAAGGAAGTAACTCTGGGGGTGACACCAGTGTCCTTGAGATAAACTGCAGGTGAGATGATAGTGTTTGAATGTCATGCTTAATGAAAGCAGATATGANGTAAGCACTTAGAGAGATGGAGCGTTCAGCAGGGCCTGGAGCTGAGGCAATGGCTTCTGTAGCACATGTGTGACAGAGATGCTCTTTCCTCAGTTTAGGCAGAAGGGGCCAGATACAGGCCATTCAGAAGCACGCTGCAAGTACTTGTTCCCAGATTTTGTGTTTGTTTGCACAGATGATGTGCCTTTTTCAAAGGATTATTCTGAATTTCTGAATGAGTTTCTACTCACAAGCAGTTGGCTTCCTTTCATTAACACACTATAACAAAGTGAGATGCAACAGCTTCATCCAGAGAGAGATCAAATTAATGGAACATGCCACCTGGGATTGCATAAGGGAAAATGGAAAGCTAGTGACCCTGTACCTACAGGAGGCTACTGGAAAAAAGGAGAGGCCTCTAATGTGAAAGGAGCACAATGTGAAGGACCTCAGGTGCAGCATTCCCTCAGTCCTTGCATACAGACATTGTGTGCACTCACAGTAGCAGCAGAGACATTGCCACAGAAGGGACTCACTGGAAATGTGACCTTTTATGGTTCATCACAGGGAATGTGACTCAGAGATACTGCTGCCGTTATACAGACTAATAGTTTCTTCTTTTGTAAGTTTTCTTATCAGCTTATATGATCTCATTTTGGTATTTTCATTGGATTCTCTGCTCACAAAGGCAAAGAAGGAAAGAAGACTATCCTGTTACACACACACCGACATGTAGATAAAGCCCCACATTCTTCAATCAGATTTTTAAAATTGGAATTTTGCTGCTGTTATAGTTTAGCCTCAGGCTGGTAATTTGGTGCTTGCTTCAGTCACTGGAGTCCCTAATTGGAAAACGTACAGAACAGAAGAGTCGAGAGGGGAGAGGGAGAGGTGGAAGTAGATCATATTTATACCAAATAACCAAGTCCCCTGCCACACAAATTCAACCAAACTTTAAATATCCATTTATTCCCCTGAAGAAAGTAGAAGAGAAACAAAGATATTAGGCTCCAACGACAGAGTCTCTAGAAAAGCATAAAATCTAATAACACTGACTTTCCATCTAACCTCTTACACACTTATCAGATGAAAATGTCCCTTGCTAAATACAAAGAAAGTTCAGTTGGGCAGAATTATTTATTTTCTTTTTAACAGTGCCATTCTCACTCATGAGTATACTTGTTCTATCTGTACACATAACAACATAGATGATACAGCAGTGGTATAATTCACATCCATTCACAGAAGCTCAGTGTGAAAAATAAAGAATTTTCTCAATTTTGGGGCAGTTTTCAAAACTGAAAATGAGCCACACCAGTTCTGCCTATAAACTTTTTCTCTCGATGTGACTAGGAATGTAGGTGGACATCTCTAGACTCTAAACTTCTTTAGATATTATTAGAAGGCTGCAAGGTTTCCTTTCAATCTATGAAGGCTGTTTTGTGGATTAGTACACCCTTAGGAGTCCAGCATTATGTGAACAGGACTTCTGGTATGCAAGGAGTGAGGGGAATCCTGCATCAAGGGTTTCTCACATTCTTCTCTTCAGATGAGAAGCTTCTGTGTGGGCTACTTGAGGAGCTGCAGGCAGCATCTTTGGAGACCTGCTTTGTTGTTGATATTATTTTGCCCCTGAATTCCTAATCTTCCCAAATTGAGGAAGCTGATGCTGTGGTGAAGGAACTGCATCTCTGTGGATACATATGTATAGATGATACCCTGTGTCTGCTTTAGTGAGGGGGGAAATTTGTCCCACAGTATTCACCAGTGATGGTTTAATAGAATATGTTAGTGTAGTAAATGAGATTTTTATAATATACTGTTGTAAGCAGGTGGCTTTTGTTGTAAGTTTACTTAGAAACTTGTGTTAATTGAAAGGAATGCTTTTACTCAACCAGGAGTTATTGACCACTTTGTAAAAATGTGTACTGTACAAAGCTTAAATTACATAATTGTTCAAGAAGGACTAGTACCTCCTGTGGCATCTTTAGTTAGAGGAAAGAGATTGTTGCATTAATCAGGACTTCTGAGGATGCTGATAACGATAATTCTTTTCTAATGTATTGATATAACTCTCAATTGTTTCATATTAAACCGAGAAAGCGGGAAGAGTTAGAAGATGGTACATGTTTTAATAGAAGCAATAATTCTACTTGAAGGGTTGTCTGGATACTGTGCTGGGGAAATGAAACCAATAGATCTCATTTTACTGAATGTAGCTGTATAGGAAGAAAAGGTCATAATCCTGGGCCTAATTCAGTTACTGATTTAAAGTTGATGTTAGTATTTTTCAATTTATTTTATGAATTTAAAATGGGGTTAGGCATATAAGTGTAATACTTACTGCAAACTACAAAAGATTTGTTTGGATCATATTCTATAAGCTTATTAGCCAGCATGACTCAGCTGCTTTCTGCTGTCCTCTGTGACATCAGTTTACACCGGGTATAGGTCCAACTCACAATATTTCTTTCCTGCTGATGATTATTTCATGCCGATGGGCTGTTAGCTATTATGGGCTACTCAGCTATTTAACACACACTGCATTCAGACCCAGAAATCTTGCTAAGTGAGTAGTAACACGTAACTGCCTTTGAATTTTCATGAGCTAAGCATTGTGGGTCAGATTCTCATTTAGTCTGAGGCACCTTTAGATCTGTGACATTATAAAGTGGCCTTATTGTGGGTATAAAATAACCCGTGCCTTTTGAGGAATGACTCCATGTGACTTCTTATAGCTCTTTCATTTTCCATAAGTGCTTTGCAGTCTGAGCCCATTTTCCTTTATATTGTTTCCTTTTGGGAAGTGGTGCAATCCTTAGCACAGGCCTGTGGCTGGTAGACCCTGAACCTCAGAGGAAAGTGATCTCTGCCAATCCTCATTAGCACTGTCTGTCAGTAAGAACTGTGTTGTCAGGTTGTCATTGTTGTTACAAGATCTAGACCTATTTTAGTGCTGTGCCAACTAGTGATGATGTTTAATAAATAATACATTATTGGTTAAACTGCTAGTTGAGATGTTTACAGCTTTTAATTAGCATCTTCCAGTACTCTCACCCTAATTAAAACAGAGTCTAGAGTTTGATTATCATTATAGAAGATAAGAATTGAAAATACTGTAAAAACCTCAAACTATGGTTATTTTCATGCAACTAAAAAATCTGTCCATCTTAGATAATGTGAAGTCATAGGTATGTAAAATCATCAAAACTGGTGACTGGAATGTTTTTGCCTGTCAAGACCCTACCCTTTGGTTTTGAAATATTTCTCTATTCTGTTGTAAGAGTGACGCACTATATAGAACAATCTGAAAGGTGTGTTAATAGGGTTAATATACCTGGCATGGTGTATATAATTCCTTAAAGAAATTCTTCCTCTCCACTACTTCTGTGGTAGTGCTGCTGCATACCTTTTTCCAGTTATAAGGCAGTGTTGTCTAATTGTTTTCCATGAGAACAGAACTCAAGAACTCTTGACTTCAAATCCCTTGTCTATTCCTAGCCCATTCTGAGTCCTGGGAAAAACTCAGTTGGCTTCGTTTTACCTCAGTAAAAGTAAGAATATCTAATTAGATCAATTCACAAAGCTTTGCAAAAGTTACTGTACTTTTTAAAATAAAAAAAAAAAAGATAATAGAAGTACTAAACGTTCTATAGTAGCATCTGCAACAATGCTATGAGCTTCGGTAGAAAAAAAGTATAATCAGAACTTGTGTTTCCTAAAAACTGAGGTAGAGATTTTTTTTTTTTTTTCCCCCAGCCACTTTCTCCCCCCATGGTGTTTGGGCTTTACAGGCACTTACATTACTCTGTAGGTGTACTGCCTACTTTCCCAAGGTTTCAGAGGAAACTCTCATTGAAAAAAAAAAAAAAGACGTACAGTGCTGCCACTACCTTTTCTGTATCTCTTTCCGTGACTGAACAGAAGACTTCATTCTTCTGGAATATTAGGCTATTTCATTGCATAAGCATCAAAATGAAATGAATATTTGCAAAGGTCAAGTTACAGTATATGGCAGGAAAAACATGCCAAAAACAATTAAAATTACTGGGTGGGGCTGTATAAGAAAGTTTATCACAGCACATATTGCTCACAGGTGCTCCATATGAAGCCCAATCCAATAAATGTCAGTCCATCATTTACACTAGCAGAGTGCCAGTCATGTAAAAAGAAACAGAAGAACAGATGCTTTATGAGAAACAAACCCAATACAAATAAAATCAAAACTGATTATAAAAAAATCACACCAAACAACTATTAAAATGCATGCGAACTACATTTGGGATTCTGTGAATGTTTGTCTACAATTGGGATGCAGTGAATGGTTTGTAAAGCAAGAGGCAAATAATTTTTAGTGCTTTCTAAGCCTTCTGAAGCCTTGCCTCTGCATTTCTGCTTATGTTTTTAATTTTATTTTAATTGCTCTGTCTTTCTCTCCATGTTGTTTACACTTTGGTTTTCAAAAGCCCAAAATGTCCACAGAAGTGTGGTAAAGTTTAAAAATTTAATATGTTAGTGAGGGGGGTTATTTGTTTTTGTTTAAGTGCTGAGACGTAAAGGTTTGTCTTTATCCTGTGTTTTGAAAAGCTTACACACCCATGACTTTTTGGGAACTAGGGCTAAAAAAAGCAGTTTATGTGGGCTTGGTGTTTATTGTAAACATTTTATGGTTAAAGTTGTTATCAGTGACAAGAGAGAGCCAGGTTCAGCAGCTACCCACGCTTTCCTTCCCTCTTGGCAAGAGTTGTCTGTATGTGCCACAGTCAGAGCCAGAGAATGTAGCACAGGTTAAGGAGTACCTGAGGACAAGACTGTTACATCCTACATGTATGGAGGAGTTTATAAGTGTTAGAGAAATGTTTATGAAGTCATATCTTTTTTTTTTTCCCCTTAATTTATGCTCTGTTTCCTGTAAGCCAAATATCTCATCAGAGGAATGGATTTTGCTCTCGTGACGTTTTCAGTAGTACAATTTAATGCAAGGCACACGGATATAGGCACTTAAGTTGGTGCAGTCCACAGTGCTGCTGGCCACTTCTGGCCTGCTGAGGTTTCTGAAAAACTAGAATCAAATGCAGCTGAGCTGAACAAATTTTTAGAGAAATGTCAGATGTGGATATCATTCTTTTTTTCTTCTATCCAAAATAAATGTAGGAACCCTAAAGGTTCTGAAATATGTAGACCTCAAGCTTGAAATTTTATACTCGTAAAGATTAGTGCAGAGTAAGCAGCAGTAAAACTCACCAGATAAATTGTCTCAACTCTGACCAAAAAGACCACCCTTTTGAAGAAAAAGCTAACGTGTGTTCCTTACTCATTTAATCCCCTGCTTTTCTACTGAAAGGGTCGACAAGGGACTCATTTTCACAAGCAACTGGGCTGAAGCCACACATTCATTTCATATATGCCACAGACAGGTCTGTAATACTAATGATTTTCAGACTCTATGAGCTGGAGTTGGATCTGATCCTGTGGCCCAGAGGTTAAAGGCTCCAAATCCAATTACTGAACCCCAGAAATACCAAGTCACTTTTGCTTAACCATTACACCAGCACTGATGAAAGCTGTAGTGAGCCATTGTATTCAGCCAGGTAGACCAGCAACACGAAGGCAAGTTGCTAGGATATGTCCCTTTCAGACAGCATATTTCATTTCTTCTCCTTTTCCAGACGTGGTATTCATCTTTCTTCAGAAAGGAAGTGTCAAGTAGTTGAGAAGAATCCTGAGATAAAACCTACAATCCCATCCTTGGCACAGTGCATATGTTAAGTATTTGAAAATACTGGGTAATACCCAAGAGAGAGGGACTACTGCACTATCTACTACTGACATTTGATATTCCAGATTCCTGCTTAGCAGCTGGTTGATGCCACCTCTTGCCAGTCACCTTCTTGCTGGTACTGCTGTTGTGTCAGCACTGAGAGTGACACACGTGCACACAGGAGAGCAGTAACTGCACAGAGCAAGAACATGAACAGTTGTGCTTCTGAGTCATCCCCAGTGCTCCTCCTCCTCGTTCGTGTGGCTGTGTCATGGCAAAGGCCCATTTTATGGGCAATGAAGACCTCAGCTGTGACACTTGTGGGCAAGGAGAGGCTTTGCTGGAACTAGACTTTGACGCACAATTTGGAAATAGCAGAGAGGGTTAACTGAAGAAAATTGAGAGAAACAAAGCAAGACAGGAAAAAGTAGAGGCTGAACAATAGCAGAGCCAGTGAACTGAAAAATTACTTTGATCTGTGTGATGGAGATGTCAGAAAGAACTAGACTTCTGCCATACTTTGTGCATAGGGCTTTATTTCAAAGAGCCACTGTAGACCTGTTACGGTGTTAGAATTTTTTAAGGTTTTGGAAGGGAAACTAAAGTCCCATCAAATTAACTAATAAATGTTGACTTTTATGACTGAAAGGTAATATTGTGCAAAATTATATTGGATAGCCCAGCACTGGATGCAGTACTCCAGATAAGGCCTCACCAGCACCAAGCAGACAGAAGGAATCATCTCCCTTGGCCTGCTGTCTGTGTTTTTCCAAATGCAGCCAGGACATGTTGCAAACTTGCTGAGGATACTCTGTCCCATCATCCAGGTCATTAATGAGGGTGTCAGACAATACTGATCTGTGGGAGTCTTGCTTTCAGCTGTACTTTCTTCAGCTGATTGCAACCATCCAGGCCTAATCATTTAGTTCTCACTTGAACATTGAGGCTGGAGAGGAATTGGACAAGGGACTATTGGCTCATGTTATGTCAGAGTTGAAGGTGTTTAGAATGCAAAAGCATTTTCCTTTTTTTACAGAGAGGATTCTTTCTTCAACAAGATGACCTCCCCAGAAGATTATAAAAACAACAAATTTAACAACTTAATTTCTGAGGTCCTCTGAGAAATATCTATTGAATATAATTCCACAGTTGTTGAGCACATTGTCTTTGCTGAGACATACAATGTAAATATCAATAATTATAATGTTATGCTGCTATAAATAATGTTGTATTCGGGTTTGGTTTATAAAATAATTTTAGTCTCTGTAAACACAGGAAAAAATTTATGTGTGTTTACAATATTACTGACCATTATTCTGAATGAATTAAGATAAAGGTCTGTTCCTCTTTCAAAGAAAATCTGTTGGCCAGTTCCTTATCTGCAAAAGTCTCATGAGAACTGCTACTAGTAAATATGTTGTATGAAAAGAAAAAAGGGCAAAGGAATGTTATGTAGGAAGATATGACACAAAGAGAGAAGGGTAAATATGATAAAAAGGCAATATTTAAAAAAACATTTTTAGCTAAGGAGGGTGATTTTTCTCCCTCTGAACAAAGGCTGAAACAGTAGGCTTAGGATGTCTCATATACTGCCCTTCTCAGAAATGAGCTCATTCACTGAATGAACTCTCCTGTAATGGAAGTGTTTATCCCTACTGCCAGTGGATAGCCCCTTTTGGCAGATGAACACTACCAGTGGCTAAATACTGCTTTATTTTCTCCATTCCTTCAAAACTGAGAGTTACATGGACTGCAGATAACTGGAATGTCAAAGAACAGCAGCTGAGGATGTAATGTTAAATGAATCTTTTCCAAACCTACATCTTATTTATCTAAGTGCAACTCTCAAATATTTTACTGTGTTCAGATCTTTGAAGCTGATGCTGTTTTTTATAGGCATTGCTTCACTTCATGTGCTCTGTGAATGCATAGAACAAGACACAGAATCATAGAATTGTTTACGTTGGAAAATACCTGTAAAGTCATGGAGTCCAATTTTTAACCCAGCACTGCCAAGCCCACCACTAAATCATGTCCCCAAGTGCCATATCTACATGTCTTTTAAATACCTCATATTGAGCTGCTCATGGGCTTTTAGGGCAGCAAAATTGCAACAAGTGTATGCAGCTTGTCAGAATGGATTGTTGTGTGATAGGAAACACTATTGTAAGCTAATTAAAATGAATACATCTGAAATAAAGTATCACACTTTAGGAATTTCATTTTTGGCTCTTTGGACTGAGTATTACACATAGAACAACCTATTATTGCTTAGTGTATTGTGTTTAAAAAATAGCATACTGTTTTTTGAATGAATTTTGTAAACAAGCTAGAAAACAAAGCTTCACCTTCAATTAATTATTTCCCAGGCAAAACTGGGAGTGGATGCCCATTTGGGATAAAGGATAAGTTTCGTGTACAGCGTGCATGTATATATTTTATACTGGGATAGATTTCAAACAAAACAATGAAAAAAAAAAGAAATGTATTTATTTTAAAGAGTTAAAAGAGGGTGGAGGCTAGAATGGGAGGTGAACATAACTGGTCTTGGTTTCTTGTTTTGGGGGTTTAATGTCAGATACAGCCTAGAGACTCCTGGGGATTATAAAAAAATTGAATTTTTGTGATGAAGGATTTTATGGCATTTCTGAAGTATGAAATGTTCTCAACCATTGCTGCAAGCTCAGGCAAGCTTAGCATCACTTCCTCAGCATGATTGGCTATTTCATTATGCAATAGAAAAGCAGTGGAATTTGCTTAAGATTTAAAAAGAAAGCTTCATATGCAAGGGGCAATTTACTAGGATTTAAATGTCTCTAAAGGAAAGATCTGAACATGTATAGGAAAATATAGGCACATTTTCTCCATTAACATTTCTAACTCTTCATGTATACACTTTAAATCTCAAGAGGAATATGTGCAGGATTTCATTCCAGAGAGGTATACACTGTAGGTTAGTACTTTAGTTTTTGCCCGTGAGAAAATGTGAAAGGAACAGTATTGCCTTCAAAAGGATTTTGCTGAATTAATGACTTTAGTGTTCTTTCAGAGACTGGTGCAAACAGTGAAAATAGAAAATTGTATTTACTTGTTAGATGCTTTCTCTCTAAAGTGTAATATAAGAACCAAAATCAGTGGTGTTCAAATTTTCATCACCAAGTGCCAGCTCTTGTGGCTGTCTCCAGTGTAATTTGCATGTTGTGGGGCAGTCTCAATACCCAAGGCAAGTTCTGACAACCGAACAAACTGTTCCTGGGGTCCCTTGGATCTTATGGGTGGCGCTGTGTCTATTCAGGCCACATCCAATGCATCTTGTTTGACCTACCAGTACTGGTACAACTATCTACAGGTATAGAGGGCAGAAGTATCTCAGTTGGTATAAGAGCCTTGTGGTTGCTCCAGTTTACATCAGGCAAATGCACAACTTGCCATGAATCAGAAAAGTACAACATTAGCCTAAAGACATCCTTGTGCTCTTTATCTTTCTTGTTGCTTCCATTTCTGTACTGGAGAAGACTGGACTGTAAGCAACACATGTACTTTACCTTTACAACATAGAGAGAAATAGACATTTGAATACCAAATTTCATCCACTTCTTGAACCGAAGAGTCAAAACGTTCTCCTTTGCATGTAGAGGGATGGGAGGTATCCTCCAGACTGAAAAATATAACTTAGTCATTCTCTCTTCTCCCTACCTCGTGCTGGGATACTGAGACAGAGTGTCTGAGCCCTCTTGATGATTAAGCTGCTGAGCATGAGTCAGAGGGTCACTACTGTGCTTTGTCATAAAGTCATACTGAAGAACAATTAACAAATCTTCTTTCATGCCTAGAACTTCAAACAGGTAACAGGTTTACACATAACAAGATCACAGTAAAATCTACACCCCCTTTGGTGAAAACCATTGGATAGGTTAGCAATCCCAAACACAGGCATCTGAGAGTTTAAGACAGGACAGACTGTTCTGTTTGCTTAGATGCACATTAAGAAGGGATGACCTAAGCTGGAAACCAGGATGACTTAAATGTCTGCAGATGCAGGATCTCTCTGCAGATGCTTGGTGGTGCCAGATCCCTGAGTAGGGCAAGTGTCACCTGCAGGCATACCTTTTAGAGTCCTTGAATCCCTGTGAAATAAAGGTAGGAGAGTTGTGAGATTAAGATCTGGAACCAAGGTTGAGATTGCCTCTTTTGTTAATATAAACAAATTATTTAAGGGGGGAAAAGGAGGATTTTTTAGTGTGCAATTGCACAGGATGATGGAAAAGGCTATATAATTAGCATAGAAGGCTCACTGAGAAATGAATCTCTACCTTTTTTTTTTTTTTCTTCTCCTTCCTCTCCTCTT
>WEIV01013802.1:12483-22557 GCA_013390005.1 Calyptomena viridis
AATAGAATTGCAGTGTCATTTTTGGAAAGTGACACCTGAAGCATGTACAGGCCACAAAAGCCAGACACTTGTCATTCAGTAGTCCATGTTTTAAGTGCATCAAATAACCCAGGCAAGAAACACAAAGCATCTATTATTTTTACTTCCTTGGAGCCTTTGCTCCTTCAGTCAGGATTTTGACAGCTGTCCTTATTTTTCTCAATAGTCAACAGATGATCTAAGAAAATACCATGAATTTTTATACACATATTCTAGGAGAATCTCTAAACAACTGAAAGGAGCCTTGTATTCACCAATAAAGTCATCACTTGTAGTAGACAATATTCAAAAGCATTACTACTTATTGCCTAAGGGACTAAAGACCACATCAAAACCCAAAAAACTTCCAGCTATCAAGCATTGGAACAGGCTGCCGAGGGAACTGGTTGAGTCACCATCCCTGAAAATATTTAAAAGATGTGTAGATGTGGTGCTTAGGGGCTCGGGTTAGTGGTGGACTTGGTAGTGCTGTGTTAATGGTTGGACTCAATGATTTGAAGGGTCTTTTCCAGCCTAAATGATTCTATGATTAATACAGAAGAAATCATAACCTGGTCATATATGTGGGGGGGTGTGTATGTTTCACAGGAAAAAACCCTGCTTAGTGATACACAGTTCAAAAATAAAAAATTATACAACTTTTAAAAGTTAGTCAAAACTGAGGTATGAGAACCCTAAATTGGAAAGTATTTCCCCATGTACATTTCTAAAACAGTTAATTAAAACAATTGTTCATTTACACATATTAAGATGTTGAACCATGCAAAGATACAAGGTCTGCTAAACTCATTTATCTAAAATAGACATATCTTCCATATTCTTCTGTTTTTGCCAAACTGGCTACAAGTGTAAATCTGTAATATTTTAGGGGGGACACCACATGAACTGCTAATTATTTAATACCTATACTGCTCTGAGACCCTCTGATACTTTCTGCTTTTTAAGCTACAGGCTTAGAGCTGGTCCTGCAAACCCAATGGAGAAAAGATTTCTGAATGAATCTTTCATATGGAATTACTCCTCACTGCGACAATAACATTCAGCTCCCAGAATTTCCTCTGAGGACTAAGTTCATCCTTTTTTGTGACCATGGAAAAAGTGCACATCTCTAAGAGTTTAACGGATACACTTCATTTACCTGAAGGCTTTTTAACAAAGGTGGTTTTAAATGCTTCATCTATTGGACTGTAACATTTTCCTTATACCAGGTCACTATCATCTACTTACCCATACATCTAATAAACTTACATGAGTTACATGAGTAACTGTGAAAGATGCAGTTCTAGCATGTATGAGGCTTTACAGGAATGAAAAGAGACAATAGTAACTTCTGAACCATTAATTTCATGTACTTAGAGTCAATGAGGCCAAAAAAGATATGTATTCACATACCTGCACCAGCCAATACAAACAGAAATATATTTTATTTCTTACCACAGCAACTGGAAACTTATTTTGTTACAGATATTCAGTTACAGGAACCTCAATAAAAGCAGAGCATTCAGTTATGCCTGTGATCTACCAAAACAATGAAACACAGCAAGTTTTCCAGAAAACACAGCATTCAGACAGGCAACTTCTCTGTCAAAACAGTGTTAAGAAATATCTCCCTCTCAATGGACATGAAGCTGGTAACTACAGAAAAAAATCAGCACCCAAACTAGTTCGTTTAGTTCATAATCAGAACAGGTTAAATCATAGTGCAGCAGCAGGCCAAGATGCAGCTCTTTTTTCAATAAAATACCTGAGAAAAGTAAGCATTCTTCTCTCGTGCACAACATTAAGCTGGTTATCAATTGATTCCTTATGAGAAGTTTCTTTAAAGTTTATGAGTAATGCTTTAGAACTGCAGACAGACTTTCATTACATATATATATATGCCCATTTCAACTCCATCCACACTACACACATTCCCCCTCACTCCTTTCAGTGAGAGGTTTATGCCAGTCTTACAGACAAAGGATAACTGTCCAGAAGGATACTGTTTGTGGTGTTTTATCAATATTCATGCTACAGAATAGAGCTTAAAATAAAACAAACAAAAACAAGACAGAAAAGCAAGTGCCACCATCACATTCCAAAACATCTAAAAATGAGCAACACACTTTGATCATTAGAACCACTAGTAAAAATCTAACATGCTTATTTTTAGACATATATGGAAATACAGATTATTAAGGTGGTTAGTTGTTAAGATATTAATATCAAATTCCAAACCCTGTCTTGATCATGTCTATCCAAATCACTTTTATTTACCCTTTATCTAGCATGCAGATGCCAGAACAGCAATAGTAACCAATGCTGAACAGCAATGTAACTAGTGTCAGTTTCCATGGCACAGCATTCATCTGCATTAGGTTTTCAGAAATAGGAAAGACAATCTGTTGGTTTAAATGGGCCACAATTAGTTTAATACAGAAATTAAAAGGACATAGGTATAGGATGGTTTGAAAGGGACTTTAAAGACCACCTAGTTCCAACCCACCTGCCATGGGCAGGGGCACCTTCTACTAGACCAGGTTGCTTAGAATCGCATTCAAACCATCCTAAGGATGGGGAATCCATCCACCCCTTCTCTGGACAACCTCTTCTAGTGTCCCACCACCCTCACAGTAAAAAATTTCTTCCTAGTACCTACTTAAGAAACATACTCTCATTTTGAAGCCATCACCCCTTGACCTACTACATGTTGAGTGGTAAAGTTCAGGTATAGTTCTTGCAAAGGGTAGAAACCACAGGAAATGCTACAACAGGGTTGGGGAGGAGGGGTAGAACACCATGAGAGGAAGAAAAAAGCGACACTAAAAGATTTCAAGTGAATAGTCAAAGAATAATCTCTCAGGTTCCCTCAAGCTATTTTTTACCTAAAGTTTAATTTTCTTTCTATGAAAACAAATCCAAGAAAAGAAAAGCTAGATGCAAACAAACAATGTTGAAGGCCTCAAAACAAAAGGGAAAGGGTTTTACATAAGAATAAAACTTGAAACAACCCCAACAATTAACAATTGTGAGTGAAAGCAAACCAGTTACAGTGAAATTGTACTTGGAAGAAAACAAAAATAGATCTATTACTAGCTCCTAGTTTCATAATACCAAATAATAAAGTTCAGAGACATAATAGTTAATTAAAACAGAAGGAAAAATTTGGAACCACAAATTCTGTACAAAACTCTTCAAAATTTCCAAGAAAAGATACTGACTTCATATAAGATACTGACTTAGAAACTTCTTTAATATTTCTAAATCCAGGAAGTCAGATTATGCCCTTATACACCTTTCAGCAGATACGTAATTTGCTCCCTTATTGAACTTTCCTATACATAGTTTATACAAAAGTACAGCTACATCGGTGAGCTGCTATTATCATTTGAAAATCAAGTACTTTCTCAATTTATATCAGATTCCTACTACACTAATTACAGTATTTTGAGAAATAAAACTACTGGAATCTATCTTGTGTACAACTTCAGACTCTCGCACACATTTCCAATGTATTAGAAAGTAGTGGAGTAATGACTTAAATTACCTTAATGCATAATAAAGAAAAAGACAGGAAATAATGTGTCAGAGACAGAAAACATTTTTCTCATTTGATGGGAACTTAGAGGACAGGATACTGGTAAGAAACAGAAGTTAGTCTTTCCCTGCCTGATGGGCCTGATGCTACCTGTTCACGTTTGTCTGGCATTACTTGACAATGAAATAACTTTGTACTTCTGTTTATTCCTCTACAGGCTGCAAACAGACTACAAACCAGACAACTGTTGATGCTTGGCTTCTTAATTATGACTGGGATCACCATCACTAACCTCATCTATCCAGATGTGTTTATTGATGCATTTACTATGCATCATTCATTTTCATTCCGCTAATTTAATCCAAGGCATTCATCAATTTACTTCAGTCCACTTGTCTATGCATATTGAGCACAGATAAATCAAAATCAGAGGGAGTTCCTTGCCACGGTCCAGAGGGGTCTCCCAGCGAAGAGACGAGGCGACGAGGTCTCAGGAGGATCCTCAGGGGGCGAACCCTGAGGGCGGTTTATTAACCCCTTATATACGGTGACCCCACAAAGACTAATGGTGCTTGGAAAGACATGGACAGACATAACTGGTCACCTTATATGTGGCAGGTTAACATTGGTGTTAATGAAATAAACATGTATAATTGGATCATTAATCAAAACAGTCCGCTGTTAGCTCGAAGCGAGGAGGTGACGTAGGCAGCCTTCTGCCATTAACAGGATGTGCTGAGTCATGTAGTTTTAAGGTCCCACCGTTGGTTTTAGCATCTTTTAAGGCCACAGGTCAGCTAGGCCCAAATCCAATCCATCACCACAGGGACAGACAGGCCAGCTGTCCGTCCCAGGAAGCTGGTTGACTTCCTGGTCAAGCAACATCTCTACAAATCACCTGAAATATATTTAACAGAGAATGCAGTTTTCATCTGTATGAAATGGGATTATAACAGTCTGCTGAGGTGCGAACTAGAAGCCAAATTCACAGTTTGTAAAGTTAGTTCAGATTCCTGCAGTGAAAACTACAGCAACTGGTTTGGATATCTACAGTATTTTGTATGGACGAGCCATGAGAAAAACCTCAGTACCATAGTGAGGCAGAGGGTATTGTACAAATCTGTTTATGCTCAGGTAGAAAAGCTTAAGTTACAGTTAACATTGATATACCTCTTTCACTAACACAAGGCACATCAAGCCAATGGCATCTCCAAATAAAAATCAGACAGACTTCAGAATCAAGGAAATGCTCTTCCTTTAATGCAGATACATATGACTACTGTTACATCATGCACATCACATCCTACACAGTACAGTGTAAACATAATAAATGGCCAAGGGCTAACAGTGCTGCACAGCACCACACAATCATTTTGTTGCTTGAAGTCCTAAACAAGTCCAGCAGGTTCTGTGCAACTGGTAAATTCTCCATTGTAGCAAGTGTGTGCGTGTGCACAAGGACACACAAAGCTTGCTCTAAAAACCATTCATTAAGAGTAAATTCTAGCAAATTAAGCATGTGGTAAACTACTGACATATCCTTCTGACCTTCTCATCCTACTTCTTCAGTTACCTTGTTTGCTTTAACATTTCCACATTTCTAATTCTCAACCAGGCACCTTGTTCTAGTTCAAAATTACAGTAGTTTTACTTAGGCCCTGACAGAAAAGCATTATGCCAATACCTTTTATAAAAGATACGCAGTGCATTCAGCCACTCATCACAACCAGTGGAGTTTAAAACAAGGAAAAGTATCCGAACTGGCAAAACTCAGCCCAACCTGGGTCAACCACAGACCTATCATAACAGAAGGGTTCTCTATGAAACAGTTATTCTAGCTGACAGGCTTTTTGGTTTTTAAAGGGAAGAGAAACATTTTGAAAAAACAATTCATAGCTATAATTACAACACTTACACAGATGGGTAAGAAGCAACATTTGGAGCTTACTAACAATAAGGCTGAGGAGGAACAAGACATTTGTTATCTGTATAATCTCAAGACTGATGTGTACCCACAAGAGATTTAAGAGTTTAAAAATAGTCTTCCTTTACTTCAAGACTTATAAAATATACCAAGGGCAGATGAATATGCACTTGTTGCAATAAATAAAAGCCTTAACCAGATCATGATCAAGTAAGTATTTCTATGTACAGCACAATCACTGCAGACTAAGCCTTAGGGTTAAGGTATCAGATGGTGCTGTTTTAGCAAAGGAAGATAAATCATTTTAAGAGTCAAATGATAAATTAAAGGATCTGATGCCGTCTACAGCAAAACCTTAATATTCCTGTTCTTTTGCTTTGTTGCTAAAAGGTGCAAATTGTACTCAGAGTTGAAGAGAAATTACACTGCCATGCAAATTCAGAGCAGGTCACAACACTTAAGAAACAGTACAACAGTAATTTTAATTCTGAATATACTACCCTTAGAGAAATTAAAAGCCACATATTTGTCTTGCATGTACTTTTTTTCCCCTCATTCCTACAATCTTCAAGTAATTTTGTATTTAAAAAAAGAAACAATGATCATCTATGTGGGGTATCTCCCAAACACAACAGTAAGAGATTAAACACTGATGTTAAGCATCTAAACATACATTTTAAAGTGACTTGGGTTTCTTGTACAATGAGCACTTACGAGCCTTTTGCAACTTACATGGTCAAGAAAGCTATGTTAAAAGAAATCTTGTTGGACAAACCACTGTCTCACTTAGTGTCATTCTCTATACAATCCATCCTGCTATTTGAAATTCCCAAACTCAAAACACCCATTAGTCAAACACAGCAAAGTATCACTTAAACATTCAGGAAACCAGTGATGTTTACTTTGAGGTTCGCCTTCAAATGAATAAAGAATCCATATACCATTTATTCTGGTTATCTTTGTTATGAAACATTTTCAGGTTTAGCCCACTGGGCATGTTGAAATGATAAATCATCTTCAGCTGTACAAAAACAATCAGTCAGATTCAAATGCCCACAGGGAAGACAGCACTGACCTAGAGCAGCACAACTTTTTGTGCATTCCTTTAGGTTTTAATCCTTGGCTGATTCTGCTTTAATATCTGTAAATTCCACATCTTTGACAAGTAAATACACACACCTCCTTGTTTCCCACCCCTTTATTTATTCTTCTCAAACCTTCCACTCAGCCAGTCTGGCTTGAATATGAAAGGCTCAGGGCACTTGATGAAATACTAAAAGATCTCCTTGATTGCATTGAAAAAAGTGTCAGGTGGGGGTGGGTAGTGGGGATATAATGCCATGTTGTTATTGTTCTTAAATCTCCCTTTGGTATTTGCATTTCAAAACAAGAGTATATGGTACTTCAAAACGAAAACAGCGTTTCCATTTTCTTGCATTCCTTCTCCATTTGCTAGCTGATATCTAACTAGATTAACAAGCAAAATGTTGTCATTCCATTAAACGCTACAGAGCATGCTACCTGCATCTCTCTGCCTCAAGTTTCAAACATTTAGACTCTGTGGAATCACAGTTAAAATCTACACCGCGATGTAGATGAAAGCAAGTAGAGTTTACTATTTGAACTTGCAGACGGTAACTTTAAAAACTCAAGTATCCTCTTCTGACGAGACAATAATATCATGGCATTTCAAATGAAACCATCAGATGTGTCCAAATCATTGGTCCTACTTTTGTGTGCACTATTTGACTGCCTGTCTCATCTTAGAGATATAATTGCACTACAGTTTGTGTATAAACTGATACATATGTTTGCAGCTAAGGTCAAATGGGTGGCCGAAATCCTCTTACTTTTACCAATTAGTTTCGACAGCTTACTAGCATCCGTCACCTAGGGAAAACAAGCACCTATTCAACGGCACCTTTCATCAGTAGAGTTGCTCCTTTAATGACACTTACCAAGGTACCATGCCAGCCCTGATAAAGCCAGTCTGATAGAAATAAGCATGAGCTATTTGACACGGTCAGTATTTCACTGAGTAGTTCTAATGTCGTAGTGCAAATGCATTGAAGGACACTATGTTCTCCTTACAGGGAAAAAAAAAGGACTTCCTTTCCATAAAAAAAAACCTCACATAGACAATTAGCTTCCCACTAAAATAACCTCACTAGTGATACGGCCACCTTAAAAAGTGGAATTTTAGAATATAAGGTAATACATTTTGTTGAATTGCAAAGTATTCATTCCAGAGTGGCCAGACCACGTAAAAGCAAAGGATGGAGAGCTATGCTAACAACATGGGCTATCAGACAGAACCACAGGGCTCAGAAAGAGCACAAGGGAAAGGAAAAAAAAAGGCAAAAAACAACCCTTCCAAAAAACCACACTGAAACCCACAAGACACCATGACTTCTGTGCCCTAAAAAGGGAAACACTGAGTAATTCCTGCTTCCTCTCACATCAACTCTCACAAAATTTCTGCAAAAGAGGCTCTATTTTCTAACCTCTAATTCTTAAACTTATACTTCTTACATGGGCTAAAGCTGTCCAAGGTTTTGCTCACCTTAATTCTGAATTACATCTTTCCCATCCCCCCAGATCCACTGCTGTGTCCTACATTAATTAAACAACCCTTAATTTGCATGGTGCTAAGAAAAGCTAAAAAAGCTAAATTAAGTTGGGCATTGATTCCAAAACAGAGTACTCGAAAAGTTATTCATCTCGTATGAAAAGTAATACATGGATATTGTTCTCAGCCAGCAAGAATAGGGAGGCGCTCTGTCTTCAAATTATTTAAAAAATGTTTTGCTAGTATAATCTTCAAAATCCATGTAATGTTATTAAAAAACTCCCAAGTTTTTTTTAAGGTGTTCTTGCCCATAGAATTCCATATTGCAGCACATTCATGAAACAAGCTAATACCTCTCCAAGATAAGACAAAATTAAACAAATTACTGGGGAAACAGCGCACACCTTAAATTAGTTTACATTTTCTTTTTTCTTTCTAATTTATTCCACAATGGATTCAACAGAGAGAACAGAAAATTATATATGCCACACATGAGAAAGATCTATCACTTTATCCAAAAAATTTGATATTTCTGAAATAAATTTGAAATTTCCCTGTATTTCAGAAAATTCTCCATTTTTTGGTATTTTTGGTGCATCTTCACAATCACTCAGAATTCAGTTCAGATTTCATGTTACATTAAAGTGATTTCTTATGAAGGCAGAAGAAAATAACAATGTAATAATTTCTTATCCTTGCTTTTTCAAAACCAAGAATGAAATCCACTGACTCAGTGTTGCTATACTATGAACTTCTATTTAAAGATTATCATCAGAAAAATATTGACCTGCATGTCTATAAAGACAAAAAAAAAAAATCAAATAATAAAGACAATGATACACAATTCACAATGCAGTACTTCATCAACCTCCTCACGTCTAAAACAGGAGCAATTTTTTCTTGCCTTCCTCTATTTCCAATGCGCTGACAGAATTAATTTTATTTACAAGGTTGTGGGCCTGTTTGTTTTGCTTCTAATGCTTGGAATATGGAACTGTGAATGTAATAAAAACTTTACAAAAGCCAAGCAGTCAAAATGAATTTTGTATTTGTATCTTTGTTGTTTGTTTGTATTTTTGTTGTATATTTGCATCTCTGTTTAACCATTCTTATTTCTCCCAGAAATTAAATCCTTTGGTGAGGCTCCTTTTTCAATTCCCACATACTGCTTGCAAGCCTTTTATCTCAGTGCTTTCTTGTAGAAAACTTGTAAGACAGTCAAAACCATACTCAGAGAAACTACAGGTCCTTCAAGTACTTGAGGTTAAACCTATGGCAGACTGCAAGATCAAAAGAGAAACCATGAATAGAAATCTTATGGACTACAAAGTTTCGTGGTAATATGCCTAATAAAATCACATTATTACCGCTACCCACCCCGGTAGTAATCAAGCACAGAATCAACAGATTGGTGAGCATCTGGAACAATATTCTGGATGCAGGCTTTTTTTCAAGTTCCTACTATGATGGAATGGACAACAGTTCAAAGTATTTATTCCTTTATCAGCGCTGAACACATTCATCTGACTCTATTATCTTTATTTCAAGTTACAATAGAGTCCATACAATCTGGGCACACTTTATGCTCTTCTTCAGTGCTGTGTTCAAAGATCTCTGGCCTAAGGGGATGCTTTTATACACAGTTTTCTGAGAAAGGCTGTCACACCCATAACCAGCTTTTATGCAAAAGATAAGATATAAAGCAAGGCATGGTAGAAACTTTTACTCTTCTTCCTGTCTTAAGCCTTAGCCCACTCAATTCTCAGACACTCATATATGACCAGCTACTCAATACCCACACTATCATCTGTATTTCAAACTACAAGAAATACTGGAAATGGCTCAGCCCCATAAGATTAATTACTTCCCTCCAAGCCATCCTAAAACCTACACAACTGAAATTCTTTAAAAGTGGCAGCAGCGCATCACTTGCATTACTAGGTATGGATTATGAGAGTCCTTTAGCAAGCAAACAGTCTGACATATTCTATGATAAACACCAGTCATTTTTCTTAGCGCTTTTCA
>WEIV01013805.1:8810-32979 GCA_013390005.1 Calyptomena viridis
TATTCCGTCTCACTAAAGATGTTATCATCCATTTGGGTATCTACACATTCTGTCAAAATTTCATAGCCAACGTGGGTAAAAATAAGAAGGATGGAAGAAGAATTTGAGGAACACTAACAAGACAAGAAAAACCATTGTTTTGAGTACGGCCCTCTCAAACAACATCTTTTACTTCTCTAGACAAGGGTACACTTGTATTCTCTGAAATCCATAAAAACATAACATAGCGGATATGTGTGTTCAAATGAGTAATGGAAAAGGTACCACAACATTTATCAGAGCGTTTCTTATTGAAATCCTAGTGCAATGTTACAAGTCACCTAAGGTAATGATTGCTTCATTAATTTGAAACTTACTTATAGTTTCCCTGTATGAAGAAACTGGATTTTTAGCTTTGTCAGTTAATCATCCAGTTGAAAGTCTAAACCCTGTGGGAACCTTGTGCTTATATAAAATCTCAGTCTGATGAGTCATTTTGGGATGAGCTGTATTGGGAGCATTTAATCTATCAAAACCATCAATACCCACAGTTACTAGCCTTTCATAAAAAGCTTGGATAGATGGTTTTTATTTTATGAGATAAGAACTCTCTGTGATTTTGTAGCTCTGCAAAGCCCAAGTAACCTTTATAGAGTGTTTTTCTCCCCAGAATTAGTAAAGAATATCTTAAGTACCTTTAACAAAGTTGTGTTTGGTTTTTTTTTCCCAGAAGGAAGCTTTGAACATTTCAATTGACTATTATCTTTGTCTCTACTTTTCTTTTTTAAGCATCTCAAACACAATGTAGCCCAAGAACATTTATGATACCCTATACAAACACTTTTTAAATGGTTAAGAATTAAATTATCAAAATATGATAAAAATGAGGTGGCAAAAAAATATAGATTTCTAGTTAAAACCATAAAAATTTGACAAGAGTTTACAGCCATAAAGACAACAGGAACAACAAGAAATGTTGAAGACAGTTGTAGTGTATTATGTCTTTAAAAACTTCCTTAAATAATAAACATATCTCGAATGATGTTAGTATTTGTCATTTACAGGAAAAAAAGAGAACACCAATAGCTAGAAGAAAATTAATATATAGCAGAAGAGGAAAGCAAACAAATAAACCAAACCACCAACCAAAAAACCTAAACACCCTTCATTCCTTACTTTTTGTCCTAGGTACAAACAAAGCCTTTGTTTAGTTCATCATATCCACACTGGGGGGACAGACCATCCTGCTTTTAGATTGCTTTGAATAAATCAGGCAGTGCTCTCACCTTCACCAGATTACAGGTGCTAACCATGATGATATGATGGACTAAATCTGCAGCTGAAACTCCTTACCCCTCAGCAGTCTGTGACAGCAATTGAGCAAAGTGAATAATGAACAGTCTTCAAAAGAAGATACTCTTTTACCCAAAGATACAAATATTCTGTTACAGGGCAAAAGAATAATTTTTTTTTAAATTCATATTTCTTCCTATCTACACTCTAATCTTTCCTTGCAACCAATTTTAAGGTTCCTTTCAGGACAGAAACCTTTGCCTTTAGGAACCTGACTGTTCTCTTTATATCATGATTCTTCTTCCTGATGCATTTCCTTCCTATCAAGTTGATAATCCATTTTCCTTTATCCTTCAGTGTCTTTAGAGTCTAGGATGCCCTTGAAACCAAGGCTTTCAACCCTTAACACAACTGTCTAATGCTGCTGGTCACTGTCTGGATAGCTTTTTCCCAACTGATCACCAACCCATTATAATTCTAACTTCTTTGAAACTACTTACCTGTAGTTTTTGCTTTTGCACATACCATGTACCTTCCCCTCTCCTCTCCAAAATGTTCCCTTTGTTAGTCATTTTCAAGAAGGGAAGGCAATACCAGACTAATATTCTGAAAAGTGCATAATCCATATATATATGTATGTATATATATTGTTTCTTACCTAATTCCAGTATTATTCACAATCTTTTCAAAGAAGTATAAAAACCCTGCTGTGAATAACATTTTGGAGAATGGCTTTCTCACAGTCATGAGACAGATCAACAAGAGAACTTATGTGAAATCAGAAGACAACTTATCAGTGAATTGCATCAGAAATATCTCTTGTATTCTACTATTGTAAGCAGCAGGGAGGCTAGAAATGGACAAAAAGATTGTCTGAAAAAAAAAAAAAGAAACCAAACAAAAGTCTGTGAGGGAGATGCCATAGGGATGTAGTCAAGAATTTCATTCAAATAAAGTCCCTTGCCAGATGAAAGCATTCATGGGGCAGTCCCCTAAGCTTGTTCACAAAGTACCATCCTCCCTAAGGCAAGTTTAGTGAGGGAAGAAGTGGATACCAAAGCAGTGTGCTCACTGCTGTGGGTGATCCACTGTCTTCAGATGATCCACATTACAAGTGAAAAAATAGTTCAGAGAATTTGTCATCGATAGTCACTGTGTGTGTGTTGGAGAACCAATGTCTTGTCAGGGTTACTTTGGTTGTGCCATCATTGCCTGCCCTTCAGCTTTGAGGGAAATGCAATTCCATCTTGCATATACACAAATGTTCACAATAAAAAAGAGTCTTGTGCTTATACCCTCTATTTTCTTGATATAAATTAAGATTAAAAACACTGCATACTTTCTATGGGGCTGCTGATTTTCTCCAACCTTTATCTTGGGTATCTGTCTCTGCTATTCTGCTTCTAAATTGGGGGCACTGCAGATGTGATAATTTTAATGGGCTTCATAGCAGAAAAGAGTAAGTGCCTTCATCCACTTGGTTCCCATTTTATAACCACTCTTTTTGGTATTCCATTTTACACAAATCTCTCTCATATTTGTCATATACTATATCTATTTTCAAACTCCATCCCTCTCTGCAATTTTTTGTTTTCTCTAAATCTGTCCAACTTCCCAAACAACACATTGGCCATTTCTACTACTAATTTCTCAAGACATTGCTGCACAGGCAAGTAATTTATACCCATGAAAGGCAAAATTTACTGAGTTACTTTATTTCTGTATTTTACTTCCACCACTTATGAATCTAGAAACACAAAACGGACAAGGGAGAAAGAAGATGCCATATTTCCAAACTTTCAAGGCCAGGCCATCACTTGGGAGCAAATGGAAATGAAGAATACAGGCACACTGATGAGTACAATAAAGAAGAAAGGTAAACCTCTTTTAAATACACCATTAGGTTGGGGAATAGGCAATTACTCCATTTTTTTAAGAATAAATCTGAAAAAGACCTGGATATTTTAATGCATTTTTAGTAGTTCAAATCAAAATGCCTAGTTTTTTAGAACATTTTTAGTAGCCAGCTAATAACCACACTTTTTTATATGTAGTTTAAAGTCTGAGGCTCAAAACATCTTAAATTCAGAGGAAACACTGTAACCTGTACACCTTATGAACAGCTTTCATAAAAAGCGCACTTTAAAATCTTCTGTCATTAGAAAACAATGGTATGTATGGCTATACTGTTCATCTTAGGTTGCCAGTTTATAAATAATTTATATTTCTTTTAAACTTTAACCAGGAAAAAAAAAGTCCTTCACAGAAGTATAACATCTCTTTCAAAAAGATTCCTGAGGCTAAAAAGGCAGAAGGAGAGATGTAAGTCAGTACAGCAGCAGGAAAGACAAAAACCCACAAAAACAAAAATACCAAACCCAAACAAACAAACAAACAAAAAACCTTAACGAAAACAAAACCCACAAACAAACAAAAAAACCCATATTCTGCTAAACAATCTTATGTCAGAAATCCTGCCTCACTTTCTGGGGAACAGAGGCCCTGCAGAAGTGACTGCCACTGTCACCTAACTGACAACAGCTCAAGGACAAAGTAGTAGGGAAAACTTTACAGAAAATACCCATGGGTGGGCCTGGACTTGACCACAGGTGTTTTCCAATTTCTATAAAGTAGCAAAGACACTGGTTTTGTATCAGAATCCTTGTACTGAAGGCCTGATATGGCCATATTGCACAATGCAGCATCTGTTCAGGTGGATGCACAATGTATTTTCTGCCATGCATGTTCAGCAGCTCTCACAGGCAATGGATAAGATATCCTTAATGACATACCAATAATTAAGGGCAAATGACAGCCTTGTTTTCAGGAGAATGTCTCTAGTCCTTTGCTTTCTTGCACATTCTCCATAATGTGCATCTCCCCTACTGCTGCAGGCAGAGGGGGAAAGGTAGACTCCATGAAGCTGCCACCTCATCCAGAGAATGGAAAGTCAGCAGAGGCCAAGCTTCAGACTGATGGCCAGGCAACTTCACAGAGGGAAAGATGTGATGTCTACTAGCAGAGAAACACTGATGCCCTGAAAGCTTCTTTAAAATTCTGGAGCTGAAAGTACTTTGGATCAGCACTGGAGCACGTCAGTAATATACGCCCTTCCCCTGTTCTGCCTGGGATTGGTGCCATATATTGATGTGCAAATTACAAAGACAAATCCCTTCCCTTTCAGCCTCATAAGCTAAGACCTACGCTCTCAGATAAGAGTGAGGAAGGGGGAGGGGAGACAGGAGAAACTATATACAGATAAGTGGATATAAAGAATAATTGTCACACCTTCCTTAAATATTTTATTGCTCTTCCTAAGGGCTTTTTCTTTCCTGTCAGAGTACAGGTGAAATGATAAATGGCATGTAAGACTTTTATTCACATGAAAAATTGTTGATTAAACATTGAAATCTTAATGGCCTGGTTTCACTATAATTCCATTTCTATAGGTTTCTAATTATGTAGTCAGTGTTCAAACAGCTAAATCTTTTGGCTTCTTATGCTGCTGTTTACAGCTTGTTGATTCCTTCTTAACCTTTAAGAGCTATTGAGAAATTAGTAGATTATTCTTTTTCATCAGCTGTAAAAAAAGCGGGACTATAAGAACAAAGGATGATAGAAACTGCCGCGGATTAAATGGACAATATCTGAAAAAAAAATGTATTTCAAAGACATGCAAATGTCAGCAGTATTAAGATAATATGGTGCTCAAGTGGATGCATCAGAATGGCTGCTGAAAATTACTGGGATTAACCAGGAACTATGTTCTTAATGTTAATGAAGTACTGCTGGGGATAGGAAAGTAGCAGCAAAGCATAATGATAGGATGTGCACACCTTAGTTACTCTGCAGAGGAAAATAACATCTTTTCAACTGCCATGCCTTCAGATCTGTTTGTAACATTGGGTCTCTTCATACCAGTTTACAAGCGTACTGTATCCCCAGCCAGAGGAGCAAGAAAGCACTGATTTATCAGCAATAACAGAAAAAAATAGCAGAAAGAGCTTCAGCACCACTTATTTTAAACGCTTTACATTTTCATATTCCAGGATTAAGAAATGTACTTAAACTAGGTTGTCTAACATAGGCTGTGCTGAAGTGCCACGCAGAGATAATGCTGGGGACTGCAAAAAAGAGGAAGCAGCAGGTAACTACTGTTACATCACATTTCAGTTCTTTTTTCTCTTTTTCCTTAATCAGCATTATGTCTGTTGGTCATATCCCCAATGCCAGTTAAAGCTTGAAGGGTATATCGAGGTATTACTTAGCAAATATTATTACGAACTTTTTCCCCTTTGACAAGTCAGGATTTTAGACTACTTAGATATTTTAGGCTGACACACTGATGGATATTCACATGCCTAACTTACACTACTTTCACTAAGAGCTGTGTCCCAACACCCATAAGAAACTTTGTCTCTGTTATAATAAGCTGAGAAATCCTGTCTAAGAAACACCAGCTGCATTTTCGGAGTTAAGGTCAAATGCTTGCTGGCATGAGAATCAAAGAGGAAAATGAAGAGTGATTCATTTCCGCTTTTTCCATTAAGTAAACAGTTGAAAATCTCATTCACAGTTACTTGCTTGTCCAAATACTACTTGTTTGAAATCATTTGCTGTTGATGTAAGGCACAGTCAAGGAGAAGCCTCATTAAACTAAAATTCCTTCCTGCACTTGAGGTGCAGTGACAACCCACAGAGAGCTGATAAAAGTACCAGTGCTGCAAGTTGAATGACAAGCAAGGACTATACAAAGTCTTCAGCACCAACCCTCATTAAGCAAGGTATGCACTTCTTCCCTTTCAATGCCTTTTAGAACATCATGAAGTTTGGGAGACGTAGCAAAATATTCTCTTTTCACCAAACAAGATACTGTTAATAACTAGCCATAACAATAATATTTCTAAGATCTTCAGTTGAATCGTGGATTCTCAATAAGTAACCAAATGTTTGTTGCAATTTATAACAGTTTATAGGAGCACAAAAGGAATGAATGTACACCATAAAACCTTTGTACTTCAGTTGTTTTTTTTCACTAGTGTAAAAAAAAGCTAATGTTGAAGAACACTGTATTAAATCATAATGAATAATAAAATGCTTTATGCTTCCAAGATAATATAATGCCATCTTAATAACAATACACTGAGAACTTACAGTTACTTGTATTTCAGAACTAAGTCCTATACCACAGTTTGTGTCAGTTTCTTTTGCTTCTAAAAATAACTTATGAAACAGTAATACAATAAAGGGGAAAAGAGACAAACATTATTTACTTCCAGGAGTTTGCTTTTCTTTTCCCAAATGTGTCATTATCTCCAGACAGAAGGGAGTGCTTTAGTTCGCACAAACCTCTCTCATACAGAAAATTATTCATTAGTACCTCCATGGTAATAATTTTAGCACTGTAAAAGAGATATACTCAAGCTCCATTTGCATCCAGTTCTAGGAAGCCACAACAGCCTTTGTTCAATGCTGAGTGGCACAGGAACAGTTGTACTGAATCACACACAAAGTTCAGCTACCCCAGTGCCTTACCTCCAACACCAGGAATAAGCATAAGGAACAGGCCAAGCACAGATCTCAGGCACAGTTTAAAAATATTCTGTAAACCATAAGGACTTGCCTTTTCATGAACTTATGCAGTTTTATCTTGAATTATTGTGAATTTTTGCCACCTGCCATATCCATTGACAACAAATTCCCAAAGTTTACAAGCCATTTCATGAAAAATTATTTCCTTGCATTGCAATAAAACTGATTCTTACTAGTTTAACTTACCCTTAAGATTTCTGTTTGAAGAGAGAATGAGCCAGCAATCCTTATCAAGTATATCTGTCCCATTTACAGTTTTGGAAACATCTTTAATGTTGCTCTTCTATACCAAATAAGTCATCACAAGACATATTTTCTGTGCCATTCAAGGAACATCAATGTTTATAAAATAGGCTTTTCTCTCTGCAAAAGGGATTTTCCCCCCAAAAAACTTTGTTTTTATTCAGGTGTCTGCTAATGTTACTCTTTTAACAGTTTTTGTGAAGCTCAGACATCAGTTCTACAGACAGGCACATTCGAGGATCTCTTTTGAAGCTCTGTTGTCTTGAGCTAGTTAGGTGGTTTTAAGCATTAAGTTTCCCATCACTGTTCATAATTCATCAGTCTAATCCTTGAATTCCCTTTGAATGCCAAGGTTAAACCTGCTGGTCCTGCTGACTTCTTACTATTCACCTTGCCTGTTTGTTCCACAACCATCTCCACAATCCATTTAAGTAAATCTTGCTGGTGAGCACCTCAGAAAATAAGGGAATCAGTCTGTAATATACTGAGTTTTTTTTTTTGGTGGTTTTATGGATGTAGCAAATTCCTTTGGCTATCCTTTAAACCTTGATACTTGGTTGATGTTAAAGTTGTATGGCCAAACTTCCTTACATATTTCATAAAAAAACCCAAAATATTACTTTCAAGATTCTTTGCTAGTTACTCCTTAAACACTTTTTTTCTGCTTTTTTTTTTGGTGGTTTGGCTTACTGCTTTTTTATATTTAATCTGCCAAAATCTAAGAAACTTCTCTTTCCTTTGGAAAAAAACTTCAGCTCTTCAAATTATTGCTTCACCTTTTTTATTACTTTGATTTCTCTTCTGTTTAGCTTCACCAACTTTCTTTTCAAGTGTTTCTGCTAGGTGAGATGTATTGACCCTATGGTTCTAAACTCTTTTTTTATTTTTCTAACGTAGTCCTCAGGCTGCCTAGAAAGATTTAATTCTCTTAATTCCTCCTTATAGCTTCTTTTCAACAAGATTCTTCATTTCAATGTAGTTCCCCTTTTTGATGTTGATTGCCATATAATTGCTCAGACTTAAGTTTTTCACCTGTAGGTGCAAACTGCAAGTAAATACATTTTAAAGAACAAGCTAAACAGAGATGGTGTTAAGAGCTCCCTCAAACTGTTGCTCCCAGCAGACCAACTGACTCCCTCTGGAGCATTCTAGCAAGAGTGTGTATAAGGTATGAACAGAGTTTAGGGATATTTGAGAGCAACAGATGGAAAAAAATCCCAAGCAAAAATTATAATTAAAAAGCAATAGTTGGAAGAAACACAGATTTGTGTCCCACTTACCTCCCTCATGCTATTCCCCAGAGACATCCACATTCCCCTGAACCCTGTCAGCTGGCCCAGGTCTGGGGTGAGCCCAGCTGTGCTCCAAGCAGCCACAGCTGGTTCTCCTGCTCCTACCACAAGGGTATCACAGTCCAACCCACCTTCTTAACCTTTGCTGAAGTCATTACAATTTCATCCTAAAAGTGACAATGCGGCATTTCTAAGCAGTAATAAACCAAAACAATGACAAAGCATGTATGTACTATGGAAATCTGTCATGTGTCTTAAGATTCAGATCCACACCGTGAAGTTCCCTACAGAAGTGTTGTGCACAGGCACACCTGGGCAGCAGCCCTCAGTGAGGATTCAGCTGCCCATCCCCAAGCTCACTGAGATGCTCTATAGGGTGCAGGTGCTGGCAGGAGCTGCTGAGTGGTGTCTGTACGGAGCAGCTGAAGACTCCCTGTGCTGGACACAGTCAGTGCCAGCCAGCTCCAGCAAACCCACCCAAGCTAGGGACAGCCTGGATAAGGAAAGGCAGAACCTGCCTGGCAGGCAGGGATGAAAGGAACAGTGTGAGAAACAGCCTGAGAACCCCGAGAGGAGAGGGGGAGCAGGTGCAGGAGCAGGGGTTCCCTTGCAGCCCCTGGAGGAGATTGTTCTGGAGCAGTGTGAAGAGGAAGGAGCAGCAGAGAGGAGTTCTTATGGACACTGTACCTGTTCCTCATTCCACATTCCCTGGAGTGGGGGGATAGAGGAACTGAGAATGAAGGAGCCAAGGCAGGCCCGAAAGAAAGCGGTGGAGTGGAAGGTGTTTTGTTTTTATCTTTGTTTCTTACCATCCAACTCCATTTTAACTGGAAATAAATTACATTTTTCTCACTATCTTGCAAGTCTGTTTGCCTGTGACAGTAACTGGTAAGCAATCTCTTTGTCCTTATCTCATCCATGTCCTGCTGAGGAAGAGTAGTCTGAGAATTGGCGGGTGGGCACCTGACAGCCAGCCATTCTCAACCTACTACAGAAGGGCATGTGGCAACTCCCCTTAAGCATGGAAGAAATGCACAGGAGAAAGTTACAGGGTCCTGTATTAAGTAGTAGACTTTTTTCTGGTTTTGAATGTATAAACACTAAATTGTCTCATCTTGTTTGTATTATTTTGATAACAAATGACTTGTGCTGTTTGTGCTTGTACAAAACTGTTCCCTGAAACCTCTGCTGCATAATGCGCACAAACAGATATGCATGCAGCTCAGCACACACATCTGTCATGAAATTCTTTATTCAGTGCCTCATCTGCCAAAAACCAGTTCATTCACCACTGTCTCCCAGTTAAATCATTCACTGACTGGGTTATCCACCATTCAGAGCCCTGACATGGCTGCTCGGTCCCTCACCTGCTTTGCAGGTTCTTAAATGAGGGACGCACCATTCCATCAGCTACAGCAGTTTCTTGGCTGTTCTCTTCTCCATGTGGTTCTGCATCCTTCCAGTCCACTGCTTTTGCTCTCCTGTGCAAGATTGCAAACCAAAGACTCAGTCTTTCCTCAGATCCTAATATAAGTTTTGGAAAGAGTTTACCCTGGTGCTTTAAATAGTACACCTTGAATCTGGAAATTTTATTTTAATTTTCATTAGCCCAACTCAGGTCTGAGAAATCTCTGAGATTTCCTTGCAATAGAAATTCAGACCACGTCAACCAAACAATTAATAATTTGTTATTTACACTAATAATAAATTGTGTTATTTATTAGTTCTCTTACCTGTTTCCTGTCATGCTTGTCAGAAACCCAATCTCGCTTATCTTGTCACCTACATTTGTTTTGAGGTTACCCTTACCGAACAACAGTGTTAAGCTTCTTTAGAAGGATGGTGTTTTACTCTTCTAGCTTACAGCATGTACATGTTCTCAGAGAATGTGTTGCTATAAATGTGGGGTAAAAAAGCAGATATTCAATGAGCTGGTGCTCTCCATGACACTGGGTGTTCCAGATAACATCTGCTATACATATTTTGGGATTGTGAAACAGAGCAAGTATCATGAGCACAATTTGCATGGAAGGAGTTATACTAATGTGCCTTTTTGTGTTCTACTGATAATGGCCGATCCAAGACCTCTATAATACTATGTGTAAGTGTAACTAATCACTTGTCTACAGAAAATGAAGTATCTAAAAGACTGAGCATCATATCCTCTCCCAAAATGTTTTTTTCTTAAGTTTTAACTTCTAGTCTAGCAGTCAATTAGAATTACCTATGCTGTATTTCAATTATATCTATTATTCTGTTTCATGGGCCTTTTTATTTTAGAACATGTTTCCACCGGAGAGCAAGAAAAAGAATTATTTCAAAAGGCATACCCACGCAAAATGGATTTAACGAGCACTAAAAATGCTACATGTAGTTGTTTTTCACACTGTACTTTCTGCATTTTTATGGGTAAACATTGAGGAAAAGGGACACTTAAAAAAGAGGAAAAGCAATTATTTCATTGAGCCTATTAGGTGATGTGATCATTTTACAGAACACTAAAGGGAAAGTTCTTAGGCACTGCAGGAGGCTTAATTGTAAAGTGTGATTTTTAGACAGGCACTAAGGCTACCACCTGTTTCTTTTTGTGTCACACTTTATAACACCAATTTCCCTACTCCCTGCAAAATATCGAGGGGGGAGAAAAAAAAAAAGAAAAAAAACTGTAGAAGGTCCCAGCTGTGAAAATGTGAAAAGAAGATACAGCCTCCCAGATGGACAGGATGTTTAACACAAACTGAAATTTAATCTATTAAATATACAGGCTGTATCTCAGCAGAAGTGCTACTTGCTTCTTAATATATTATCTACTACATCATGGCATAATTTTACAGTGGAGATATAATGTCAATGAAATATTGGTGTAGAAGGTTACAAGAATATTTACATAATCCTTTAAAATAATTGGCTTTTTATTCCAAAGACAAACTACCTATCTGGACAGTTTCACCAGGCAGATATTATTCTACAAATTATTTGATACTCTTCATAAGATTTTAGAACATTTTATTGAAAATGAGCACTCAGTAAACATAGCATATAACAGATGCATACTAAATCAAGGCAGGACATATCATTAGCATGAACTCCTTCACAACTAAAATAATTTAAAAATTGGTAAACTATCCAAAGAAAGTAATTGCAGCAGTGATGGCAAGGTACTGGCAAATGTTGCCAAGTTTGACTTCAACAGAGATTTGGGCTGGCACCGGTGACTATTAGCTAGAACTGCTTTGAGACTAGACTGGACATAGAATTTGGATACTGAAAAGTTTCACTGTTGTTAACAGTTATGCATATTCCAACTTACAAAACTTCTGTCACATAACATGTGGTCAGTGTATGTTGCACATGATATATTTTCCCTTTGCCTTCCAGACTGAAAGACCTTGAAATGTAGTTTTTGATACCAATAAAGTTTTTACATATACATTGCTGCCTATGAGGCTGGAGAATGTAGGTGCTTAACTTACAAGTCTGCTTGATGGTAAGACATTTCTACATGGTTGACAATAACCATGGGGTACAGAGTGATTAATATCACCCAATGTGGAATATATGTCATCAGATCAAATTAACGGTAGATTGGTTTTGAGTTACCAATTACCTACTCAAATAGAGTAAATTCATCTTGGAGAAACAGAAGCTCACACTTCTCCAAACAGGAAAAAAGTACACAGAGAATCCAAATAGGATAAAGATAAAAAGATGAAAAAGCACTCTTTAAAAAAAAAAAAAAAAAAAAAGAAAGGACAAAGAAGAAACACTTCAAGAAACTAGAACAAGGGTGAAAAGACAGACAGGACAGAGATACTGTACTTGTAGGAGACAGGCTCTATCTAACTGCTTAACAAGACAAATTCAAAGCAAGACGACTCGGAACGGACAGAGAGCAAGACAAAAGACATGAACAGAAGAGCCTGTGCTATCCTGTGAGCTGTTCTTCAGTGATGGGGAACACAGGTCTTGAGAACTGTAAGAACTGTAAGAAGGATTTCTTACCTTTCTAAACTTTGTCCATGTCTATTCCCACAAATACAATACTTTGTCCTATATAGGTAGGCATTTATTCAAGCATATATTTACAGAATCCTGCCCAAAGCTGTGTGTGACGTTCCCCTGGAAACATAACTGTAAACTCAGTGTTCAGAAAGCGTAAAACAGATAAAGAAAGATACTTCAGTTAATGCTAGTTCTGGGATCAAGGCAAAGGGTCCAGGGAGACTCCCAGTTTCTTAAATGCATAGCACTTTTTTTCAAAACCATGCACCTTTCTGCCAAGACAAAGATTGTCTAGATCTAAACGTAAGACAGTGGAATTCCAGTACTTAGCTTCCCTTAATTTTTTTTCACCTACTTGAATTCAGTTGTAGGTCATCCTTTCAGAGAAATCTGGAAAAAGACTTACAATTCAGGATTTCTTTGAACAGATGCATGTGAAATTTAGAGGAGAAATACTTTGATACTGTGTATGCTTTTCCAAATTCATTATGATAACTCACATAGGAGGAGTTGATACTTGCATTCCTTTCCAGGCTGCTGGGTATTCACGGTACAGTGTAGATAATATTCTGCAGTAAGTAAAATTTATGTAGAATAGGAGATAAATTCTTAAGGAATCTTTATCTCAGCTCTCAGATAAGCCAGGAAGTGTATCATGTCAAGGTAGGATAGAAAAAATTGTACATAGACAAAAAGCTGGCCATTATATTAACGATTCAGAATCTAAACCTGCCATTATGATGCAGTTTCAAAGCGGTATTGGCAAACAACTTACACCACAACGTTAACAGCTGAATGTCAAGTGGGTTTCCGCAATTTTCTCCCCCAGATTCTGATTTCACTCTTGAGCATAGTTTTGTAGACATGCTAAGAACTCACTGTTACAATTCAAACCAATGATGAGCCATCTTCTGAGTGTGATGCTATGTCACTCCAAAGTCTCTTAGGGAAAATGGGGACTGTGTCCAGTGTTAGATGTAAAATATATGTGATCTCTTTGTCAATTTTGAATTTAGGATTCTTTTCTGCTTCAGTGCCCAGCTCTAAATTCGAGGCAACTGAATAGCCTCATCATCCACAGGTGTCACAAAAATAAACATTTAAACATTTGCTAAGTTCTCGGACGCTCTGGGGGAGAAGCATACGGACAATTGTGAGAAGGGCACTATTCAGAGGGACTTCCATAGACTGGAGGAACAGGCCAGCAGGTCTCTCATGGGAGGCAGGGAAATTCAGTTAAGACAGATGCAAAATCCAACACCTAAACTGAGAATAACCTGGGAGTCCTGGCTAACAGCAGGCTAAACTAGAGCCAGTTTGAGTCCACACTCCACTGCTTTCAGGTAACTGAATAGTAGTTAACTCCCTTTGTGAAGTTTTCTCTGTTTCACCGAGAGCCATATCAGGTCCTTCTCAAACATCCTTCTGGATGTTTCTCTCTTGGTCCACTGACAGAACAGTGGTGTGTATTTCTCTGTTGTCATTAGTATTTGTTTCCAGTGGCCTTTGTAAAATGTTTCTCTCACTCACGAGAGTCTTCTTTAAATACATACTAGAAAAGACAGAACATTCTGTGGTGCTACCATGCACATCATTTACAATAACTTTATAGCACAAGCTTGATTATTTGGTGTGCCCTCATTATCAAAAGTGATCAATTTTTCAGATATGAAAATGTTTGTCTATACTTTATACTACTGGGTACATATAATATTAGTGTTTACGACTGTGCTTTTCTCCATGACTTTTTCACGACCTTATGAATAATGTTATTCTAATGAAGAATACCTATGTGAGTTTTCTAAAATAATAATCTTCCTTATTTATTTCAAACAAGGCCAAATATTCACTTTACATTAGTCAACCAACTGTACCGTGATTCCCCTGAGCTGCATGGAATGGAAAGACATTTCTCTAAAGCACACAGGAGACAGCTAACTCTCTCTTTGTTTCCTGTGCCCTAATTATTCCATTATATTTTGATGTCCTTACTGCTGAAATGACAGTGACTTAAAAAACTCACATATTTCATGCATGCTTTGATGAGAGTACAGACTAAGAATATAAAATATTGAGCCTTTCTTTCATTACGGGACAGTTTTTGAGTTCACTTTTGGGGCAGTTTTGAGTCACTAGACTATATTGTTAAGACACAACAGTGTATCGAAGGTACAGCTTGCAATAAGAAAACATTGGCTTTTAAAATATTTTGTAAGTGCAGATGGCTGTAAATGATATTTTGTTCTTTACGTTTTATTTTTTACAGCTATCTGATGTTTATTTTAAAATGCTCAAAATATTGTCAGGCAATATGACTTCAGAGAAGCCTAGATATTACATAAAAAGGATGTCTATGATTTCTGAAGTTTAATTGCATTTTCTTTGGAGAATAAACAAAGCCTAGGTAAAACTATATTATGCTAAAAAAGAAACAAATTAAGAAGAGTCACTGATACCCTATGGACTTATTAGCCAAGTTCATTTACTAAAATGCTACAGACTTACAATTGTACAGGGATCCAGCCAAAAACATTGGAAAAGACAAAATAGTACTAAGGATTGAAAAGATAAGAGATTAGTTTCAATTTGTTTTGGAACTGTACAATAGTACCTCCAGAAAAGGAATGATATTGAATAGTGATGTCAATTACAGGATTGACATCTTGTCTTGACCTAAATTATGCAGAGAAATGGCTAAATACATTTCTATGTACAATTTGGGGGGGAAAAAAAAAAAAGAAAACAAAAAATGACAAACCAATGAATATTATCAAACTTCTCAATAGGGTCAAGAAACTGAGCCTCGCAAAAGGAAAGACTGACACAAATACACCTGTTAGATTTTTTCCAAAAGAAGGCTCTTAAATTTGGTCTACCAAATGGTAATCAATCAATTGGACAACAATCCTCACAAGTGCTTTATCTCAAGCTCCCTTAAAGCATTACAGATAATAGGGTATGTTTCTATAGTGAGTTATGTTTATCTGTGGTAAACCGATGAATATATTTCCCTTTTTCCTTTGCATCAACAGAAAATTTTAATTGAAAATGTGATATTTTTATGCATACAATATTCCAAATACTAGCCTTTTACTGTTGGTTAGAATTGGTGCCCTAAGTGCTATACAATTGGAACAGAACATCATCAAGTCCAGAAGCCTATATCCATAAGTGTACCGATATTTTTAGGGAATTCTCAAGCTTTGATGATCCTAGAGCCAATGAATAGCCAGAGATGTATATGGAAGCAAGAGGCAGGTCTTTTGGAGGGCAATGGATGAGGAAGTCTCCTTCCCTCCCCGTCTTACCATTGCATTCTGACTCAACACTGTCGTCACTATGTCATCCCATCATGTGGGACTGGTGTCATGACACGTCTCATCAGAGGCTAGAGGGGCAAAACAAAAAAGTGATGGCTCTTGCAGTATCTCCCCAGCAGCTCCCAGGCAGCCTATCTCTGCTTGGAACTGTACCAGCTACAACACAGACTCCAGAGGGAACTGTGGCAGTCTGTGATGATCTGCTACCCTTTATTACTCACTCACATGTCCTGCCTCCACAAAACCATCACAGAACAGGCAGGAAAACCTGGCCTGCTCTTTTTATTGGTATCATCACCCTTTTAGAGCAGCAATACAGCGTTTCCCCAAAAGAAGGTAATTTTCAGTTCTTGCCTCAAAGTAATTCCCCTAACAGAAATAAGCACAGGATGATGACCGGAGTCAAAGCTATACTCATCCTCACAGTGATGAGCAGAGAGATAACACAGAACAATTACAGAATTTGTGTATCCTGTCTGACGCCCTCTCATGTTGCCTCACTAAATAATTCATAATGGCTCAATCACATTTCTGTATTTCTCTCCACCTCCTCACGCATTCCCCCAGTGTCTTTCCCTCCTCCCACTCTCAGGATCCCTGTTCCAACACTGGTATCTCTGCACCAAGACCACAAATGTGAGGTGACACGAACCCATTCATAGCAACTAGGAACCTCAGAGTTTGGGATAATTCCAGCTCAGCTCATACATTGTCACAATTGATTCCAAACACACCCAAGTGCTTGAGGACATTTTTTCTCTTGTTTAAAGTCACGACCATTGACTGGTCAAGCAAAATCTTATACCCTAAATTGTAGGTCCCTTAGCAGGGCCCTAGTTTTCCAGTTCTAACATGCAGTAAACAGTTGTTCTTGGCCTTTCTGCTTTATCTCTGGAGGATGCTGTTTTAGCAGGAGATGCAGTGGGCAGTTGATTTCCCAGAGCTGTTGGTCTGAGCAAGTCTTCCCTTCCATTTCCTCCTACAGGACAGTAAGTTATGTAGGGCTTTTCCTTAGGACTGTGATGTAGATTGAGAAGACAGTATCAGCATAACTGTGATGTACATGGTTTGAGGGACAGACTCCCTTCAAGGAGGGTCTTGGTGATGAGCTGTAAGATAGAGTAAGTACGTTCTAGCTTTAGTCTCATTCTGTTTTTCCCTTTTGGGAAAGAATTACTCTGCAGCAGCTATCAGTATCATCAATGTCACCACAGCCACTACCTGGCTTCATTCTTTATCTGTTTTCATCTCAAATGTCATTTCAAAGCTCGTGAAAATTGCTCTGGGATACAAGAGAAATGCACCTACAAGTAAGTGTTCATTTATTGGTATGATTCACTGCTGCCTACAGAAAAAAGGAAAGACTGTTGTAACTGTGACAAAGTTGACACTATATAGAAATTAACCCATGGTGTGCAAATGGCTGTGCAGAACCATGGTTGAGTCTGAGCTTTCCACAAAGCCCACAGTTCATCACTTACCTTGTGACACTGACATATTTGGGCTCTGTGGACCTCTCCAATTTCTCTATCTCTCTACAAGCCAGAAGGTAATCATAATGCAGGTTGGGAGCATGACATTACTGTTTCTCATGCTAAGCAACTGCAAACTGCTCCCAGGAGGATGCCTATTTATTACTGGCTCTGTGCCGTGAAAGACTGACCTAATGAAGCAATATGGAACAGCTGATGTTGGCAGTTCCTGTGGCATGGACAATTAGAGGTGCATTTATTGGCAAAATATTTGTGCCCCAAAGGCTACCACATACAGGTGCCCTGCCTTGATAATTCTCTGATGTGAAGTTTTTATTTGGCTGCCCTTTCAAAACCACATGTAAGGTTTGCATTTGAATCCATTAAAGATACAACAGAGTTTTATTAAAAAATTTAATATATCATACTTCTATAGTCCTTTTACTCCTTTCAGAAATAGCTAAAAAATAGTGGGGTCTGAAAGAAAATATAGCATCTGAGAATATGAATTGTTTCTTATTAACAGTGTGCTGGTTTTGGCTGGGATAGCTTTAATTTTCTTCCTACTTCATAGTACAGGGCTGTGTGGATAACTCCAGGATGTTTTCCTTGCTGCTGAGCAGTGCTTGCACACAGCCAAGGTCATTTCTGGCTCTCACCTCACCCTAACAGTGAGCAGGCTGGGGAGGCACAAGGAGTTGGTGGCAGAGGGCACTGCCAGAACAGCTGACCCCAAGTGTCCAAAGGGATATATCCCAGACCACATGACATCATGCTCAGTATATAAAGCCAGGGAAGAAGGAGGAACTGAGGGGCATTCAGAATGGTGGTGTTTTGTATTACCAAGTCACCACAACATGATGGAGCCCTGCTTTCCTGGAGGTGGCTGAACACCTGACTGCCCACGAGAAGTAATGAATGAATTTCTTGTTTTGCTTTGCATGTGTGCCTGACTTTTGCTTTAGTCATTGAACTGTCTATCTCAACTCATGAGTTATTTCGCTTTGGTTCCTTCAATTCTTTCCCTGATCCTGCTGAGTGGTGCTTCGTTGCTGGCTGGGCTTAAACCATGTCACAGAGTCTAACATCTTTGGTGTGTGAAAGAAAAAAATGTTAGCCCATTTTCAGTGAAGATTATGGAAATGTGGTTATAAACTGCAGACAAAGAGTAAGATGCATTGTATGAAAATTAAACTAAAATTATACATATATATATAATTTGATATAAATGTCTACACTTAGGCATCTATATTTGGTTTCCCAACATACAGAGGCATATATCTGACTGAATTGTCTAATTTCCATGTAGTTAGTGGAAAGGAAGTAGCAGAGGTATGACTCAAGCTTGGCTCTTTCTTCTGCAATTGTCTAATGTACAGAAGAGCAGCCATGTTATAATAGTACCTAAATCTCTCCACTGAATGTAAAGGGAAGACCAAGTGAGCAGCACAGATGTAAATTTCTACCATGCAGATGTTTGAAGACAGTTGAAATGATTCCTTTAAACTCCGAAACCAAAAAACTTCCTTGTTGTAATACTCAGAGGCAAGTGAAGCCACTGGAGAACGAGAAATCCCAGCTCGTATTATATATCTATGTCTCCTTCCTCCCAACATACTAATTACATACAATGTGAATCTATCTGTCTGTCTCACAGACTAAAAAAGAAAAAGAAAAACGAAAAACTAAAAAAGAACAGAAAGAAATGAATCCATAACCTTAAAAATTTATTATTTAAATAGACTCCAAATTTCTAGGGCCAAACTGCCCCTCCCAACAACAAGCATCAGGTAATTAAAAATATAAAAATACATAATTACTTCTAATCTTTTTCCCCACAGTGAATTCTGGATGAATAGTGAAAATCAAACACCTGGGGCTAGAATGCCTGAAGTCTATAAGCCAAAGAGAGGACTTTGCATGCAGCTGTCATCTGTTGAGTCATGAGGAAAACACTGAGACAAGGAAAACCTTAAATATCACCTAGCCAACGGTGCTCTCTGGGCAATCTGGGTAGTCTTTCCTAAAATTAAGTACTTGCATGTCTTTTGCTGAAATTGAAAATAATGGGGCTGCAGACTCTGTAGCTCGTGATACCTAGGGCAATGCTCAAAGGCTACTAGGTAAATGGATAATTCCTTCTCCTTCAAATATATTATAAAAGCAAGAGGGCTCACAACTGATTTTTGTGTTACCTACAGAGGTATCTATCTCAGAAACACGTACCATGTCAGAAGCACATAGGTATGCAGAAGACCAATTACATTAAGCGTAATTTAAGACTAATTGGACTAATCACATAAGACTCATCATGTAAGACCAATGTTTTAGTCTCAAGCAGGGTGAAGCATGATCAGGGTGAAACCCAGCCAAGATCTGAGTGAAGCAGTAGCTTTAAAGTGATGTAGGAATATAATACAAAAAGGTACCTCTGGAGTTTAAATGATGTCAGAAATAACTCAGAAGAGCTTTTCAAAATAGAAAGTTTGGACTTAAATGTCTGACTTGACCTACACCTGACTTCAGGCTCCTACATAAAGCAATTCTGTAAAGTCACTAAAGTTCCACCAGGGAGAAATTCCACCCTAAGTGACATGATTTTTGGCATGCAATCTGCTCCTTTTCTAGATCCAAAATAATGTTGCATTACCACTTTCAAGACCATTCTAAAGCTGTCTATAATCATCACTCCACTATATATTGATCGTTTGAGCAGAAGGTCAACATACAAGAAACCTGATTCATATTAACTTACTATTAAGCAATTGGATTATTTACCTATCTTTATGAGTAAATATATAACAGCTCCTCTGAAAAGATACTATTTTCAAGAATGAAATCTATTTAAATAGTAGATTCTGTACAAAGGTTAATCTCTGAAGATCTGTCTTTGAAGATATTTATGTAAAAAATGTTAATTTTCAAGTAAAACAGTTTATATTCTTAAAGCAGGCTACATCTTTCGAAATCCTGGTAGAAACAGGCAGCCAATCTGTACATATCATTAAACCTCAAATTCCCCTGTAAATGACAGCCAAAGCATCCAGCAAGTTCAATATATTTTCTCTGAGACTAGTTGATGTAGAAAGATTTTCATGAGAAGTTTTCTGTCATCAGTTCAGTGATGTAAACAGTGACTGATTAAGTGTGCACTCCTTTCAGGTTGATATACCTAACCAGAAAAAAAAAATCTCACAGCTGGAATTCTTCCTGAAAACTAAAATGGATGACAAAGTAAGAGACCAACCCTCTACAGACACTTAGTGACGACAGGCTTCAAGGGGCTTTCTATACCAGAGACTACTTTACACCCCAGGATGAGACAAAACCAGCAGATTTCTGCAGCTGAGGACTGCAGTCACAGCAGAATAAGTAAAGTAACAAAAAACATATTACTTGTTAAATCACTTACACTGGTTTTCCTTTGGATTCACAAGTCAAAATTATAGATTGTCCTTCTTCAGGCCATGAATTGGAAGAAATGATTTTAACTAAAGGTGTATCTAGGAAGAAAAAAATAGACAACTTGTTGATATACACAAGAAAGATTTATTATCTAAGAGTACATTCTTCTCTATTTACAACAGACTAAACTATAGATTTAATTTACACTTGGAGACAGTTTCATATGGAGCCTTGTGCAATTTCCATTGTCTTCAGGAAGGCAATAAAAATGACCAATGTAACTAAACTAGTAACTTTTTATATCCCTAGGAAATACAGATATAAAGCACATGTATACTCAGAGGAAATAACTTTTTTATTTCTGTATTCAATGCAAATACTCCATATGACTATTCCAAAGTCTGATATCTAACAACAAAATAAAAAAATATTGAAGATGAATAACAAGTACTCTATGCAATTGTTTGTCTATTTTCAGGTTGATATGATGGAATGCTGCTATTAGAGGAATGAATGCAATAGTATACATTTGAATAAGAACCCTTTTATTGTTGCAGAAGCTTGAAACTCATAATAAGAAAGCTACAATGGGCTTTCAGATAAAATGCCTTGTTACAGACATTTTACAGGATATTATTTCTGAAATGCAATAATGCTGCCCCTAAACCAGAAAGATTTTAAACAGAATTTGCAAAGAGAATGTTTCAAATATCTGCATAAAGCACTGCAGAAAAGTCTGCAATCTTTCCTATATGATGGTATTGGTTTCATAGTTTTAATTGCAAAAAGATACACAATATAGCTACTGTGAATTCATGCAGAATAAAGCATTTGAAGCAAATATTTAACTTTTAAAAAATTTTGCCAGCTGGCTTGCAAGGAGATACTCTCATAGTCAACAAATGAATTAGAGGGGCACCTATTATAAGAAACAAAAAAATAACATAAAGAAAGGAACATCTCTAAACAACAGAATTTTTTCCTTAGAAAGAGGGGGTAAAAAAGTCATAGCGAGAAAAATTTTCAGACTAAATAGGAAAATTTTTATTTTCTTTACATTTTCCTAATTTCCACAAATTCTTTCTTTATCCACAGTTTCCTAATACAAAACATTTTAACCTGCAAATCTAGAGTATCTAAGTTTTGTCTCATCCAATTTCGAATTGCTGTTCTCTTTAGCAATGACACCACAGATGTCCTGTTATCAAACAAATGTGAAAGAGCGTGACAATATGACCCCACAAAATCCAATGGAAAAAAAAAAGATATGCTGTAATAATATAGTTTCTTATTGAGATGCTAATGGTCCTATTGAACATTAAATGGCATATGAACAATTAATAAAAATGATGGACACATTTCAATTTAACTTTTGATTTTTATTTTTGGTATATGATAATATATCAGCATGGCACAAAGGGAAAGGCTTAGTGTAGACTCGTAATAATTCCACTGAAAGTATTGTCAGCATCATTTAGCTTTCCAGTACAGCTGTACCAACCTTACACCAGCAGCAAATCTGATTCACAAGTTCAGATTTTTAAGGACCCTGCAAACCATTATGCAGGTTACTAATCCTCTGGAGGTCATGCTGGCATTTGCTTCATTTTTAGCACATGCTTAAGGCACTGACCTCAAGTGCCTTCATAAATCAGGGCATCAAGTACTTCTGTGATTTCAGTGGTGCTGTTGAAGATGAATAAATTACTCTCTGGACTATACATTGAACCAGAGGAGCAAATTAGTATCAGGTAGGAATACATGAAGAATTTAACTGAGGGAGGGAGACAACTAATGCAATGAGATAAAGAGGCTTCCAGAGAAACATGAAAAAGAGCTAAACTTTGATGGAAATAATCATGACAGCCACAGGTGAAGAAAGAAATAAAAGGTCCATCTAGTTACCATCACTGCCTTAAATTTATCAGCATTTTATGCAATACTGTAAATGACCCACATAAAATAGAAGAGGGGACTTCAGATAATTAAGCTTTAATTTGCATGGATCCATGCAGTGCTGTTTCCCCCAGCCTGAAGTTCCCATCTCTACCTTAGTACACAAGACATCTCTCTGTTCTCCATGCACTTCCAAACTGAGCTTACTAACAGAGAACAAGAAAGGTCCTATATCTATGTTTCACTCTCTAATGTAAAATGAAATAGTGTAGGGAAATATATTACCTAGTGGTTTTCCTTATTAATTGACTTAAACAGTAACTATTTATTTCTCTAAAATAGGAATCACAGGGTTTAATTCAATATAAGTTTTTAGGGGTGCTAACTATTGACAATTTTTGCATTTTATTAATGGTTCTTTTTCAAAAAATAAATATTCTGAGTACCTTATTTTCAGTGTTACTCTTTCCATTTTATTTTCATGTCATACTTGATTTCTCTCCAGAATTAAAGTGTACACTTAAAAGGGGAAAAATTTTAAGATAAACTTGTCCTCTACTTTTGCATTCACATAAATGTCTCAAATGAGAAGAAATCCTCAGAATAATTAAATCAAAACTAACCTAAATGTGTTATTTTAACGAAGATGATAAAAGCCTACTAACTGGTATTTTTCCAGAAGACAAAAAATACTAACTTCTGCCATGACTCTTCATTTTAGAAGAATTTGAAAAGTATAAATGTACTCTATCAATACTGTGAGCTTTAACCTGACAGACTTACAAGTATTAATCATAACAACTGGAGCATCACCTGAATTCCAGCAAACACCAACACTAGGAAACAGTCTAAAGAAAGAAAATCAAGAACTGTAATACAGTATGAGTTTGATTTATTTTCAGTTTGCTCATCAGTTTATTATAAGCATTGGAGGTATGTCCAAAAAACCTTCGACTTTTACAACCAAAACAAACAAAAGAAGTAGAGTCAAGGGGCATATGGTGGGTCAGATCTCTTGCTCCTCCTCCTCTAAAGCCAGTAGAAGTATAACAATTTACATCAGTTAAATTGACCAGAATTTTAATAATTTTCATCTTTTTTTGGATTTGGCCCAGTAATTTCATGGTAATAAAATATCATAGATCAGTATTCAAAGCAGAATTCTTATGAACAAGGGACTGGTGACTACGGTTTCTTTACAATACCTACAAATATATCCTTATCCTGAGTTCTAAGTACATTATGGAGGAGACAAATATTCCAAAAAGAAAAAGCTCTTGGAAAATCCAATTCTGTAAAACACCCCACAGCTGTCTATGTGAGTGTAAGTAACACCATAAGCCTCCACAGTAAAACCCACTGCTTTCAATACCCAGTGACTTTTTAATTTACATGCATCTTCAGCCCTTCAGTCTTTAGCTTGAGTAATGAGGTACTTATGAGCTGCAATTGATTGCTAGCACCAATCTGAATTGAGACTCAAACATGTCTTTACGTACATAGCAAGACATCTTCTGCCCCCTACATGCACAGAATCTGCGGGTTTTTTCCTGGAAATACCAGCTTAGCAGTGGCTACAGTTAAGAACTGTATGGAGTGGCATGGAGGTGGCAGGGAGGGTTATACATCCTTTTGTGATTCCGCAGACCAAAGGCAAAAGTTTCACCGAGTGATT
>WEIV01013807.1:1503-13494 GCA_013390005.1 Calyptomena viridis
CTGAAAATTGTTACAGTGAGCATTTAAGTGTCCATGTTCAAATCAATAGAGGACCAAAATATATGGGAAACTACATTTAAAAGTATGGTGCAAAAACATAATCTAAACAAATACGCCTTTTGCAAGTACAGGAAAATGAGGCTTACTGGCTACAGCAACCAGCAGGTCTACAACTTCTTAAGGTACAATAGCTCTCAAAATGAGAATGTCAGAAAACTTGGTAGAGAGAAAAGTACAGAAAATTGAGTTCCTTTCCATTCCAAATAGAGACTTACAACTAAATTCACAGGCTTGCCTAGGTGCTAAAGACAAACACTGAGATGCCACTGAGATTCTTTAAGCATGTTCAAGTGACATCTAAAGCCACAGAGGCATACAGTCCTGCTGCATGTGAACTTTCAGTTATTTTAGTTTCCAAAAGGCACCATTGACAAAACCCTCTATCTTCCATTTCTGTCCCTGGAGGATATTTAAATAAGGTATTACTGAAATTTCAGAGCTCTGCTTAGCAAATAGTGTCCCAGAAAATCTGCTTGAACTGTTATTGTATACACCCCCTCCTCTATGTGATTTACAAACCAGGTTTGTTCTTCTGAAAGCTCTATGATGTTTGCATTATGCAGTCGGGGCTGGAAGAGGCATCATCGGACCAAGAGATGGAACTACCTTCCTTACCTACTAGGAAAACAATTAAGCTTTGTTTCAAATCAGAGCAGATGAGAACTTGTCACTTAGAGCCAACCTAATTGCACACCTTGGTGATCCAGGTTATGCATCTTTGATACTGTGTTTTACTGGAGATTCTGACAGCACATGAGGTATGGAGACAGCTGAAATTTCTATTGCTCAGCAGTGGTATGACCTTGTACATGTCAGCTACAGAAATTTTATTTCTGGGACTGAAACATAAGCGTTCAGCTTAAACGAAAGGTTGGAATACCTCTGCTGGTTCCTTGATAGGGATTAAGTGCCTCCCTTTCAGCTCTTCCAGAGTTCTGGCCCTCTGAATCTCATCAGTCTGCCTATATAATGTATAATATATAATGTTCTTCCCTATCCTCTAAGCATTCTCTGAAAATAAAAAATTGAATTATGAAGACCTACAGAACTGGGTAAGGTTGCTTAGTATGAGTCTGCAGTTTCAATCTAAGAAAACAAAACAACAAAACCAAAACAGACAAACAAAAAACCCAAAACAAACAAACAAACAACCACACACACACACACAAACAAACAAAGCAAGTCTAAAAAAGAGCAGTGGCTAATTTCCCATCTTTCTGTTCATATCTACTTTATTTTGAGTAAACAGGAAACCATGTTGTGGTTTTATAAAAATCACAGTCCTCAGAGAGAAAAGTTTCTAAAGCATGAGAAATCAGAATCTCAAGAGTTTGCAGACGCTGACTAAACTGAAGTTTGACATCACTGGGACATGGCCCTGTATTAAAGCAACTATAAAGCAGCACTGAAAAGCTCAGAGGTTGCTGACAATAGGTATACAAATACATGCTGCTGAAGCATTTTAACAATCATCCTAAGCAAGGAATAAAATACAAACTAAGGAAATTTCCTCAAAAATAAAAGAAAGGGAAGTATGAAGCAGCAATATTGTGCCCAACTGTTCTTCTAGTTAATTAAGTTCAATAAGACCAGCAAAAATATGTCTGAGAATAAGAAAACTTTTAAAAACACGCAATTCCCCTCTTTCTCTGCACTGATATATGAAAATATAAATACCATAGGCAATTTAATGTAAATTCTATGTAATAAAATAAACCTCAGTGTTGTTGCCAAGATTGTCAGGCTTTTAACAATAAAAACTTAGGGATAAAATAAACTCACAATTAAATGCAAAGGATTATGCCTAAGACTAGCAGTAACCATACCCGTACATTCATTCTCTAGGAAGGTGAGTCACTTGCAAGAACATTATTACCTATTATATTCTGCTGTCATTGACACATGTTGGAGTTAGCAGCAACTGAAACTGAAATCTGTTACTATGTAGTTTTGTGTATTTAACATCAAACCTGATCTAAATCTCATTACCAATAACAGAACATATTCTGAACAAAGGATTTTTTTAATTAGTCTGCAGACCAGACTAATTCAATATTCTTATTCACTGAAAATGAAGAAAAAAAGCCACCATGTCTGAAGAGTTTTCAGCAGCAGCAAAGGCGAGAACTGAAATTTTTTGCAGTATCCCAAAGACTCCAGAAGAAAGCTAGAATAAATCTCTATCACAAAACAAGAATAATATAAAATTAGAAATATTTAGCTCTGTTTCAAAAAGAAAAAAAAAAAGAATCCTTGCTTTATCTTAGAACTAACGAACATCAGGTCTTCAAATTAAACCCATTGATAAGCATATTTTCTGTCAAGAATATAGTCAGTTGAAACCTGCACATGCACTAATTTCTAACATCCTTTAAAACATATGCCATAATCAAAAAGCAGTTATTAAAATAAATTCAAATCCATTGATTTACTTGGCTTCCAACCTAAATAAGACATGAGAGAATATTTATATCACTCAAAAATATTTCAGTGTTCCTTAAAAGTAAAATTGAAAGTGGAGAGCACAGACGTATCTGAGCACAGATGTATCTGAGACGTATCTGAGCTCAAACCCTAGACTTCAGAAAAGATTTCTATCAACCTGCTTACACTCACTAGAAAGATTTTTTCCTAATCAATTTCTTCACAGAGAAACTATTGTACTGAATTGTTCTAGTCCAAAGTCTACTTTTATACAATTTAAAGAACCTCACTCAAATTATCAAAGCAAAAAAAAACATGACAGAGTTAGACTCTTCACTATATAAATGTGTTTGAAATAGCAGCTTCCACAGATATAAGAAAGCAAAAATATCAACAGTGAAATACGTCTTGCTCAGTAATCAATATTTGGTAACTCAAATTCCAAAGCAAGACTATAACTACTTTCCTGACGACCAGGCACACTGGGGGGAAAACAAAAAAAAAAAAGAAAGACCTGGTTGGGGATATTGTCTAAAGAAAACAGGGAAAAATGCTGCAGCTTTATTTTCATTTTACATGGCAAATCTTGCTCCGCAAAACATCCAGACATAAATTTTATAGATTATAAAATATAAATCAGACATTAAAATAATTAATATATGATCAAAATAAGCAAAATGTGTTGTATCATTATCCATCTGAGATTTAATCTAGCATAATACCACCATATAACCTTCACTTAGAAATATGTATGTATTCAATTTGAACCTCATCTTCCATTTTCCTTTCAAGAATTTTCACTTTGAATGGTGACTATCAATAATACACATTCTTTTAAAATATGGTATTTGCAAACAATAAAATTTGAGAGTATAAAAAATTCTTCTTGTTTTCACATAAAGGCTACTTAGAGAAGGAATGGGTCTAATGGTAAACTATTTTGAGAATTTGCCCAACAGAAAGGCAGATGAGATCAGGTTACTTCTCTCAATGCACAAACCTAAACTGAAAGGCCAGCTTGTCAGCAAATGTTTAAGTACAATGAAATTCATGTCTGCCTAAAATACACTAATTGCATATTTCATCATAATTTAAGTATGGGAAATTCCACATAGTAATCCTATAGCAGCTTACACTAAATGCTGGTCTGAATACAATCAATAATCTCTGGATATTTAGTGTCAGGCTCCTAGGAAGAATCTCCTGTGGTTGAGGCAAAAAGAACTTGAAGCTTGGAAGCAGTTCAGAAAATATGATGCTGGTAAACAAATACTTGTTAGGCCTGTAAAAAAAAATGAGAGGGGCGTGGAACTATTACCACAAAGCAGAATGCAACATGAATTTAATTACCTTCATGAAAATTTAATGCAAATGACATCGAAGCAAAGTTAAGTTTTATGCGGTGTTGTTCAATGAAAGATGGAAAAATGGCAATTTATAGAGCATTTTCTCTTTCTTGCTTGCCACAGGATATAGTAGTAAAACAAAGGAAAGGCTTTTTTACATGACTACTTTTACAGAATATTTATATCTTTACAACTTGGGTATTGTTTTTCAGAGTAGTTTTCTTGTTGTTAAGACCATACGTATTTTCCTCCTCACCTCCTTATTTCCTTCTTCATTGATATTCAAAATCACTCTCTGTTACACACCAATATCTGTAACTCTTCTAATCTACATTGATTAAATATGGCTTGTTATTTAGATAATCAGTCAAAACTCTTCTATAAAGGTGAGCAATAATACATAACTTATATCACTTGGCAATAAAACCATTGTGTGGTTCTCCAGAGGGATAGAATATGAACAAGTACCTGTTCTGAAATGTAGTGTGAAACACTAAATCTAGGCCATAATGAGGAACTGTCTTGGAAAGTCTCAAATTAATGTTTATTATGATAACCCAGTTGTCTCATCTACTTTCGTACCAACAAAGACAGACATCACAGACAGGAGGTCATCTACAGATGTCATGGGTTTGACTTGGCTAGCTGTCAGGTGTCCACCAAGCTGCTCTATTACTCCCCAGCCTTGACTGGGAAGGGCAGAGAACATAGGAAGGAAGGTTCGTGGTTGAAGCTAAGGACAGGGAGAGATCACTTACTAATTACAGTCACTGGCAAAACAGACTCCACTTGTGGAAATTAATTTATTGCCAATCAAAAGTCACAATGAGAAATAAAAAAAAAAACACTTTAAAATATCTTCTTCCTCCACCCTGCTCTTCTTCTTGGGTTTGACTTCATTCCCATCTTTTCTATCTGTCTTCCAAGTGGCACATACGAGTGGGGAATGGGAATTGAGACCAGTACATCATATGTATCTTTCTTCTCACACTCTTCCCCTGCTCCAGTATGGGATTCCTTTGACAGGATACAGTCCTTTATAAACTGCTCCATTGTGAGTACCTTCCATGGGACGTGGTGCATCAGGAACACACTGCTCTGGTGCTGGCTTCTCTCTCCAGATGGCCACAGGTCATGCCAGGAGCGTGTTCCAACATGGGTTCTCCAAAGGGTTGAAGCCTCCTTCAGTCATCTCCCTGCTCCTGCAGCTAGATGTAGGTGGATATGTACTTTACTGTAGCCCACCATGGGCTTCAGGGGCATAGCTGCCTCACCATGGTCTTCATCATGGGCTGCAGGGGAATCTCTTCTCTGGCACCTGGACCACCTCCTTCCCCTTCATCTTCACTGACTTTGGTGTCAGCAGGACTGTTGTTCTCATATTCTCACTCCTCTCCTGACTTGTGCTGCAAAGTAACTTCCCCCCTTATTAAATCTGTTATCCCAAAGGTGCTAACACCACCATTTAAGGATTAATCCTTGGCCATTGATGGACTGAGATTGGAGCCAGCTGGCATAGGCACTAAAAGACATGGGGAAGCTTTAGGCATCTTCTCACAGCAGCCACCCCTGTACCACCCTTGGTTTTCTTTATTCTGCATATTATCATGATGTTGTGCTCCTTCTTTACTATTAAACACTACTATTCCCTTGATGCCCAGATTTCATCTCTTTAATACAGATTCCAAAAGCTCTTTGGTAAATGTGTATTGGAGGTATCATTGTGCTTACAATGAACTATGTCGAAAAGTATCATCATGGCTTCAGCACAGAACGAAATTAATCTAGGAATGGTAGATGGTCTGTGGTCTCACAGGGGCAGTCTCATTTGTTAAAAATTTCAAGCTGTACAAATGAGGTATCTTCTCCCTTTGTAGAGAACTTTATGTGGAGCTCATATGTAGGACACTCAGAATCCTATAGTTGTCTAGTCTGCTAACTGCATGAGTAAAATTAAAGAAAGATATTTAGTATTATTAGCTAAATAACTAGTGCATATATATTCTAGAAGTCAAATCAATAACATATACAGGCTACTTAATAAAAAATGTAAGTGCTTTGTTGTTATTTTTTTCTGCAGACAGATGTTTATTCACATCTGTGGGAATTATCACAGTTCACACAGTTTCATTACCTAAAACTTCACAATACTTTTTTCCTAGAGTTTAGTTGTCTTAGTTTTAGTTTCTTGTCTGTTTTGGGCCATCATACAATTCTTGTTCACAACCCGTTGTTCATATTTTAAATACTCCAAGATGCTAATTAAAATTTCATGTCTAGGAGAAAAAAAAAAAAAAAACAAAACAAAACAACACAATAACCAACCGAGGCATCTTTCTGGGGTATGAATAAATTAATTAAAAGAATTTTGTTCCAGAAAGTACAACATAAGATCCATTATAGCAATTCTTCTATGAAATAACCATAAAATTTTATAACTCAGCAGACTGATTTCTCACATAATGTCAATTTTTTAAAAAAGTCTTCTCTGACATTTCCTTCTTTGCACACGTTCAGAAATATAGTCTATTAATTTTCCAGAAAAATCAGAGAAAATATAATTTTTTTCTTTTGGATTGTTGAACCTATGATGGAAAGATGAGATAAAGCCTATTCTACTTTCTAGAGGGTGGCTAATTAACCTTCAGCTGCCGTTGTCCTTGGTTAAATTTACTTAACCTCTACAAAGCTTTAGGGCATCTCTAACTATGCAAGGCTTTGTAGTTCAGAGAGATGCAAGAGTTATCTGAGCAAGTTCAGTTATAAGAAGAAGTCTGGGCATTTGGCATTGAGCTTCTCCAGGAGCAATTTGCCTCACTGGATGGTAAGCTGTATCACTGGATTTAATTAGTTCATTATCTTATAAAACATTAGAGCATACCATTAAACTGGTTCCTGGGTAGTCAGCAACAGGTTACTAGTGACCATGATCAAAGACAACCTGTTCATTGGTTACCACAAAGGGTCAAGTACTTCTTTTCTTCCTTCTTTTCTTCCTTCATGTGGAAGGAAGCAAGACCAGAGAGACAGGATTCAGTTTGCCCAAGCATGTATTTATCAACATTTGAGATAGTCTAAGTTATCAAGACTTTTGCACAGTATGGGCAGATATGAGAGTAGTGCACACATCTGAAGCAGAATTAGAGCTGACTGGAATTCCCTGCTACCTCACAGGGGATAACCAGCATATGCTCGGGTGACTAGCCCTCCTCCCTGGTTCCAGTCAAAGTGATTCATTCAAAGGTGTGGAGATCCTTTCTTCTGTGTGAATTTCTTGGCACAGCTCTGACGTTGCTTGTTTCAACACATGCTCATTCTTGGTTTTGACTTCAGTCTTATCAGCACTAATTCACAGCTCCTGTTTCAGCTTCTGCTCCTGCTCCACTACTGTCTCCGCCCTACAGCATCACAAGTGTTTTTCCAGTTGTACTGTACAGGCAAGCCATAACTCTAAGACCACGGACTGCATTCATGTCAGTAAAAGCTGAATTTAGGATTTTTTTTCAATATGAAAGTCACACTCTGACAGAATTATGTGGGCTGACAAGCACAAAAACATGTATTTTGTTGTTAATGAGCAGAATGACTGTCTAAAAGAGATTAAGAAATAATTTTCTTGTGACTCACTAATGAAAGTAGATCATTAAATAAATTACCACTCTTTGCTAAGTTACTTTTGGGGTAAGAATTCTGTTTCAATCGTGCATGCCATAAACAGGCATAGAACTAGTACCTTACCCTGCATCCCAAGTGGGAAAAAAATATTGAGTTAGTTCAACTGTTAAAGGACAAAGCAAACATATTTTCAGATATCCTGTATAGTTACCTCACACAAATACTGAAATGAAGAAGCATAATCCTGTTTTTTTTTGTTCAGGCATAGTTCTCTTCTGATTTTAGTGTCCAGTTTAGACCTGAAATGAGCATATGAAAAATACTCTAATTACTGAATACGACAAAAGCAGTATAGACAAATTGCTGGTAAAGTCTATGATTTGATTCAAAATTAGGAGAACAAAGTCTCCAAAGATTATGCTCTTATTCGTTCTTATTTTTTGTCTTTCACAGTCCTCTGGGGAAATCTGGCCCCAAAATCAGAGATCTGCAGGCATCAAACAAGTCTTGTCTATTTGCTGTTTCAGCTTACAGGTTTGAGTATAGCATATATGTTTTTGAAACGAGCCTCAATCTTCCACACTGAATAATAAAAATTCTGGTTTAAGTCCTCAAACACTTTAAAATAATGGGGATGTCAGAAGGAAAATTGAGGATTTTTTAGAATTTAAAGAGTTGGACATTAATTTGGTGTAATGATTTAACAAAATATGAGACTGTTACCACATAAAAGGCACAATCCCCAAGTCGCAATGTGACCAAACACAGACTCTTGATGCATTGCAAGTCAGGAATACATTTATTGATTTAACATTGATATTTATATCTTTTTCTAAGGTGATTACGTAATAAATAAGCAAAACCATTGGATAAGAATCTTCGACCAAAAGCCCACCCAAGATACTTGATCGGTTGGCAAAGCAAAAATATAGAATACAATACCATATATCAACTACAGAGCTGTCAAAGATACAATGCTAGAAACAGTTTCAGTGTGCTTTGGCACATAAGATCAGAAGAGTGAGGTTATTTTAAAAGAACAGGGCAGAACAGAACAGAACAGAGCTCTCTCTCATAATTCCAAATCACACATAGCCTGATCAATACCCATAGGAGACAACCTGAGTAATCGAGCAGTCTCAAATTTCCCAAAATATCAACACATGATAATGTCACTTTCTTAGTTTATTTCATGACAGAAAACAGAAAAGCTGTACTACTAAGTCAAGCAATGGTTTCAAATGGATTTTTTCTTATTGTGAACAATATCTTCATTGTGCAGACAAAAATCTATCAATAAAAATTAGACACAGGTGGTAAAGACAAAACAAAAGAAAACCATTTAAAATATTTAAACTGGAAGTTTTGTCTTTGTCAATTATATCCAACTTAGTAAAGCTTTCATTATCTTGGCAATAAAATAGAGTGGTTGTCCTGAATTGGAATAATCTGAATCCATGACATCCAGGATTGTGACTATTTTATGATAACCACATATCCTAGAATAACCTTTTTTGCCATTGCAATGAAATAAGGAATTTTTATACTATGAGCCCAGTGTGTATTTTCCTTGTTTGTAAAATTTAAACTGTCAGTTCAGAATGCTTAACAGCAGTTCCAGCTGAGGATTGAGGTTCATGTGGAATAAACTGCCTACTTGCTATGGCAATGAAGCAACCAATCCAAACCACACACTGATTTAAGTAGGTTTTTTTAGTCTTCTGTAATGAACCCCATACTGATATCTGTAAGCAGGCCTGCAAACTCAAAATGATACTAGTTCATTACTCTTTTTGATATGGATATGTATGTATGTATGTGTATATATGCATGTATGCATGCACGGGTACATTTACTTACCAGGTCAGCAAACATGGAAGAATGATGGACTCCTTCCTTCCTTTCTGTTAAGATTTCTAAATACTTCACATCCAAAGAAATAACAGTAGCATAAAATTTCACTGGAAAAATTCAAATGTTGCCTTATAAACGTCTTAAGTTCCCCAGTCATACAAAGGAAGACTGAATCTTAGCTCTGAAAACTAAAATAACTTGTCTGCTTTAAGACCAAACATTTCCCAAAGCTGACTTTTTGCTAAACCAAAATAACTAGTCTGCTTTAAGATCAAACATTTCCCAAAGCTCACTTTTTGTTAAACCAATGTAATTAAAAAGCTCAGATTCTGAGCTCTAAAAAATCTTGCTCTCTGTAATTGTGGTAGGTTATGGCTTAACAGTTCTAAATTATTAGTTATGAAAAATCCCTTCTAATGGTAGATAAACCTCATCATTTTTAGGGGAAAAAAGTAAATTTAATTTTAAGGAGATATGAGCAAGGAATATGAGATCCAAAAGTTAGAGATATTGAGAAAATATAAATAATTCAAGGTTTAAAATCCTGATTTAATTTTTTTTGTCAGAGAAAGAGGTCTCACTAAATTTCTTAGCAATTTATCCCTTAATCTCCATCATTTTCTAAGAGACTATGATTTACCCGCATGTTTCCAAGAATCAAAACAAAAAGAATATAAGAATGATTATTTTTCCTTTTCATTCCTAAACTCAGACTTGTTTAATTTGAATATTTTGGTTGTTTTGCCCCACAAAGCGGAAAGATTTGATACATTCGCCTCCTCAAATTTTTAGTTAAAGCCTGGCATACTCTAATCACATACATAGATTAAAAAAATGTGCAACTTTCCTGTAGGTGAAGCAGAATTTTAAACCAGTACAACAGAAAGCTGAGTTTGAACATTATTAAATTTTCTTGATCAGTTAATTTGCAAGACTATTAATGGATCCTTCCAGAGAGGCTAGGAAGATCAGAAATGTTTTAAAAAAAATAACATTAATGAGAGTTAAGTCTCCATGATAAAATTTACTTATTTTAGTAATTTTTAGTTGCCTTGTATTTAATTTGAAGTTGAATATTGTTATTTTTAATTTTATATATGTGTTAATTCTATTGGTGAGCATTTGGAAGCCCAGCGAAGGGATGCAATAGTCAAATATAATGAAAAAATTATGAAGAATTTCTACAATTTATGTATTTTCAGATCTGAGGAAACTTCTATAAGTAAACAGCCAAATAGAAAAAGTTTCAGAAATGTGTTTAACACCAACTATCAAGATAGCAGGAAAATTTGCTTGTTTTCTTCCCACATTACTTTTAAAAAATCCACTGGTACTTAAGGGTTAGCAATGGAATTTTGCATTCCTTCTATAATACTTTAAATTGCCATCAAGGTCATGGAGAACTGTAAGTAAATGCACTTAATTAATATTTCAGGCAACAAGACATAAGATATGCACAGAAATCCTTTTTTTCATAATCAATGTGAGATAACAGATTATTGAAAACTTTGTTGTTTTGAAAGATCCTTCTTGTATTTGTTAGAAAATTGGTTTTAAAATCAAGGCACATTTAATCTATCTATCAAACCTTTTTGTCCCAGTAATTGACAGCATGGAAATATCATCAATCCACTATTTCATTAGGGTTTGTATTTAGTCTATACCAGCTCCTTTAGACACCCTTGTATTTTTGTGCATGCCTCATACTTCTGACATTTGAGATGATAGATGTTCTTGCAAACAACGTAATTAGTGGTTAGAACTAGAACTGCCTTTTTTCTGAAAAGAGTGCAGAATTCTGGTAAATACTGAGAATGCACGCGAAGTTCCATGGAAATAATCTTGCAAATTAATTAAATTGAAAAAAACTTTTATGCTCTAAGAGAGAGACTGGCTAACTAAGGAAATACATCAGTTCAAAAAGTAATATGTTAATACTCATCAGAAGGGTAAGGGGAAAGATTTTGAAGGAACTATAACAGGCAGGAACTTGAGCAAATTCACAGTAATAGCCCCTAAGACCACAATAATCATGGAGAAAGTTCACCAAGCCTACTTACTTATTATGTATGAACAGCATTACCACAAGAAAAGAAATTTGTTGGAAGATATACCCAGACTTTCTCTTTACTTCAGTAGTATTTCGCAGTTATGACTTAAATCTTTCTGCAGAAGTACACTGAAGGATGCTACTTTACATTTTTTCCATGTAATAATAGAGACACCATGTGACATACTCACTACCACAAAGATGCCATAGATATCTAGTGTTTAATCATGAGAGAAAACTGAAATAATCTCCAGTTGCTATTGTGTGGCTGTTGTTGGCAAATATGAACTGTTGTTACTAAGCCATAGAATCATTATTGTAAACACGAAAGCAAATGCACTGTGAGAAACAGGTAAATATATTATTATGGATTTGCTTTCTATCACAGATCAGCTCATATTTTGTTACAGAAATAAAAACTTTTCAGCCATATGATAGTCAGTCTCATTGTTGTCTTCTGAGATTTTCCTCTTTATGTTTTCTTTATTTCTTTATTCTTTCCTTTTGCCGTTCATTCGGTAGTAATTCCAGAAGAAGCCTGTGAAAAGCTCATAATGGCAGATAATGTTTAAACGGAATTGCCTTCTCTGTTTAAGAAGCCATATTGTCCATTTGAAGATAAAATTACAGGAAATTCATGAA
>WEIV01013808.1:1282-42059 GCA_013390005.1 Calyptomena viridis
TTTGGACAGCAGTGAGTGCTTCTATTATTAAAAAATCTTGAGAGACCCATTTTCTGAGGTTTCCTGTGCCAGACAGCCAGAGAGCTGCTGCCACCAGCTCTGTAGTTTGACTCTAATGGAGGTTGTTCCACTCTGCAAAACATCCTCATTGCTTCCATTCTCTCTCTTCACTTTGTGCCTGCTGTGCACAATGGCTGATTCAGGAAAACAGAACTGTGGCATGAACAGGGAAGTTTTTCACTCGTTACCTTCACATCTGGTCATTCACTAAAGCATTCACACCATGCAGAGTTAAGGTTACAACTTATATTCAGAGTTCATACTGCTCTGGGTTGGTATTTTGTTCTGAATGCTCATTCCAATGTGCAGAAAACTATTTCTGACCTCATTTCAGAAAGCTGAGGTTCTGCACATGGGTTCTAGTGTCTGGACTGTAACAAGCTACTCCAGTTCCTTCAGAGAGAAGAGAAATCCTTGGTTAGCACAGTAGCCTCATAAATTATTTTTCTCCCCTTTTCTTTTCTTTATTCTCTCACACAGTCTCAAGATCCTTTCACACCGTTGTTCTAATGCATTCCCTGTTTCCCAAATATGGTCTCTAGAGACTTTGTTTCTGTAATCACAGGGTTTTCATGGGACTAAATAAGATAAATATAATTAATTGGGAAAAATAACACCAAAAAATTATTTTTCTACTCAAGATACTTGCTATATGTGGTCTTTCAAATAGAAATGCCAAACAATTTTTTGAGTCTGGCCTTTTAACATCCAGACACTGAATGTTCATTGGCCTATGATGAATCTATTCACCTTGCTTCTGGAGTGGGTGAACTGGGATAAAAATTAACTATTAAATGTTACATTTCCTGCAGTTGTCTAAAATATCTCATATATGTTAAAACATAAAAGATGATTATTAAAATGTCTCTTTTGGGTATGGTTTCAGTAATTTCTCCTTGATTTATATCTATCTTTTCTACCTATGATTTTGTTCTGAGTTATTCACTCGTGCAGAAGTTGACAATGAAATTAATGCAATTTTTTTTTCAGTTGAAACTACGACAATATAAAAGTTCTTTGAATCAATTCCAGGCTTTTCACTTTTCCTTCCATTTGCAATTACAGCAGTCACAGGTTTGGGGTTTTCAGGCAAAGGTATTGTGAGGGGACATTTATCTCAGCTTTAAGAAAATCTCTGAGTGAGTGATATAATAGAAGTGTATTACCCTTGAAACATCTCTTCAGATGGCTACCAACTCCTCTTTTATTTGCTTGATCTTTGCAAAGTTTCTGAATTGGTAATATTGCATCAGTTTGCTAAAAAGACACAACTGACGGGTGTAGCTTTTAAAAGTTCCCATTTTTCATGGCAGCTTTTCTTGCTCGCAATTTGAATTGCAGGATCAGGAACTGAAAAGTTCCAGGAAAAAGATAAGATCCATAGCACAGAGTTTTTTTAGGTTTGGTTTGGGNTATTCTATATATTATATATAGAACATATATTATATGTTCTATAATCAAGCCTGTTGTTACTATTGCTCTTGCTGTTGGAAATTTGAAACTCTAGAAAGAGGTTATCAAATGCTCAAAAGAAACATATCATAGGTAAACGTGTTTTTAGCTTTTTTCTTTTCTGTGGTAGAACTTTCTCCTTAAGTAGTGTGTGTTTCTTGATTGCATTGCTTGCTGATTGATCAATATGTATCATTTACCAGTAATGTTTTTTAAAATGGCTTGTTGTGTGTAGTAATTTGTTGATGAGATTGAGCATTTTGTTAACTCACTGTGGATGTTTACCTTTTAATGTACTGTACTGATTTAACCTCATTTTTTTGCAGCTTGGTTTTCATTCCTGCAGGTTGACTTTTTAATTTAAACTTTTGACTCTGTTATTAAAAGCAATTAGGGTATTTCAATAATCGAATTGGTTAGTCTGAAGTATTTGGCTGGTGTTATTTCACATATTAGTTAAAGTGAAAACCTAGCTATTTCAGCAGTCAAGCATCTAGAAAAACAAGTTATAAATCAAGACTCTAGTGTTTCTTGAGTGAAACCTTTGTGTAATGATTACGTGTTGTACTAAGTGTTCAGAAAATGCAGTGGAACAGTTCAACAACGCATTAAAATACAAATAACACTTTTTAATGGTACATTTAGAAATTTGTTTTCCTACACTAATAAAATTTTAGAAACAGGCAAAACATAGGCTGTTGTGAACAGTACACCTGTTCTGGGGTGGAGGGCAGGTAAAATTTCATTGTATTGAGCCATATTGCCTAGACCTGAGGTTAAGGCAAAGAAATATCAAGAAATAGTTTTCTCCAAAATATATTCTCCAAACAGCTGGTTACTGTGGGTTTTTTGTTTCTTTTGTCCTGCTTGGTTTTCAAAATACTTATTTATTTGTATTTTCTTTATAGTCTTCGTGATACTTTTAATATCCAACTCATTTGCATCTCACCAATTTGACTATAGAGAGAGTGTGGAAGACAGTGGCAAAGGCCCCAATATTGTCATGATAAACAATATATATGTGACGTGCCCCTTATCCACAAACCCACTTGTCTCATCACTGAGGTCAGGCAATATTTGACCTTGGTAAATCCATGTTGGCAGCTCTGAACCATCACTTTGTACTGCATGTGCTTAGAAATGACTTCCAGACTTGCCCTGTAAATATCTAAGGGGCTAAGTGGGGGCTGATCCACTTGTAGATCCAGGAATCCTCTTTCTTACCCTTCTCCAAGATGGGTTTCCCCACCCCCAGGAACTTCCATCCCATGATGTTTCAGAAATTAAGGAGAAAGATGTGGCAATAACATTGGCCAGCTCTCTTAACATGTTCTAATGCATCTCGTGTGGTTCCGTGGGATCACATATTTCACATTTCCTCTGATGTTCTTTATCCTGTAAGATACAACATCCCTGCTACAAAATTATGTGCTCTAAGGGTCTAGGTTTTCATAAGGCTACAGCAGATCTTTAGCTCTAAACAGGTGATGGCCCCTTATTAGCCCTTCAGTTTTAGAAGTGTGTGGTAATTTTGTATTAGCCACATGTAGAATGATGTCATGCAAGCAGCATCATTTATATCAGTGGATGTTGGCATGGAATGTAATTGGTATTGTGATTGAATTTGGAATGGAATTTATCAATATAGAGTGTGTCATGATTGAGTTCTACTTCTTTTACTGAGTAATGAACTGGCAGTAGTTCCAAAGGCAGTGGCAACATGAGGCATTACAGCAGTACATGGAAATTGATTTTCAATTCTTTGTCTTTTCAACATTATTTATGAAAACTGCTATCACTCAGCTTCAAATACATTCTTCTCTTCTATGAATATATTAACATCTATACATTAATTCATTTCACATTTTGGTTGTATAATTATATCCAGATACAGAGCAGTGTTAGGATTAACAGTTCTCTCAACAGTTATGTAGCAATGGCTGTATGTAATTATATAGATATGAGAGATGTCTATAATGAGACAAGTATTGAATACAGCAATGGGAAAAAAAACTTGTGGAAAACTGTTTTTATAAAACTAAAATTGAAGTATAAAGACTGAACCCTGGGTACAGTGGACTACGGAGATGTAGAGCAAACCAACTAGTGGAACAGAACCACCAGGCCAAAGCATGTGCAGAAAGAAGAGCTGTCAGGATATAAGTTTGATATAAACTTGATTCTTAACTACTTGGTTTGATACATTTTCACTTCATAATTCTTGGGATTTTAGGTGTTTCAATATTCTGGATTTGCCATTCTGGAAAGCCTTAAGTACCATCATGAAACGCTCTTCTTGTTATATCTTTATAAAGGTATCTAAAATTTTTCTTAGGGGTTATATAATAGTATTTAGAGTATAACTATGTAAACTACAGGAAATTCCCAAGAAAGCTGTAATAAATATTAAGGATACCACAAATTAGGCTTATGTTGGTGCATGATTATGAGAACATACAGAGTTTAAAAATGTAGAGTTCTGATGCTTCTTTAAAACTGGAAAGTTTACAAACACTGTAAATTACTTTGTAATTAGTATTATTGAGATTTTGTCCTGATGCCACACACTGCTTTCACAGCAGCATGAATTTGTTTTATCTGCTTTGATACCAAATCTGCAGAATGCATACATGAATTATTTATTCAGGGAAGAATTTTGATTTTTTTGGTAGGATGTTTCAGGATGTCAGAGAAGGACTTGGGGGACTGATACAGAGAAATTGTGATTTTTAATGTAGTGAGCCAGGGTATGTAGAGATAGGGCAAATAAATGCTGGAGGGTACTAGAATGACAAGGGGAATATTGCAAATGGGAAATATGATATTCAGCTGGCCTGAATAATTTGAGTGCACAGTGAATGATAGCAGAACCTCATATCTTGATATTAACCATGGAATAATTCAGCATTGGCTGCACTGTGCTTACTGATGACATTTCAAATCAGATACTGTGTGGCATTTAGTATCTACTGGCAGGGATTTTCCATCAAGGAGTCAAGACAAGCAGAGAAAAATCTATATAAATCTTGCACTGCTATAATGGAGCTATTTAGCACAGGAGTTCTATAGATTATTGTATAAAACCCCATTTATATTCTATTTTTTCTTCTATCTGTATTTTAAATGTCCACATGTGATGTTTTTAAAATAAACCAAGAGTTTAAATATCTGAAACACTTTGGTTTATACTGGTTGAAGGAATTTCTATATGCAGCCCCTTGGAACTGTCATTAAGATTGGGAAAGAGAAGAATATATAGAATTATTTCAGTGCAATCGTGATTGAAAGCATCAACTATTCAGACATTAGAGAAACCTACCTGGATTCCTGTTGTATGTAGGTAAAAGTGTCTAGTGTAAATGTACCACAATTTCCAACCAGTGAAATATTAAGTAAATAATAACATGAAGACAATATTACAATATGTTAAATCTCAGATACAACCTTTCTTGTCAAAGTACACATTTGCAGGAAAGGAGCCTGGGTATTAGTTGCCATATTAGTGCCAGCTGGGGTGGTCTGCACTTGCTGCTAAATAGCAAATTTTCTGAAACCTCTGGCTTTTGAAAGTTGTCTGTCATATTATCACAGGTAAAATCTACTTGTCAATCACACCATGGACTGTTGTTGACAAGTAAACAGTCCATGATGTTGCTGATTTGTTACATCAAACCTAAAACATTGAAAAGCCTGTTTTCTCTCAAGTAAAATCTGTTCTATGAGTACTTCAGACTCCCAAATTTTTAAGCACCGTTGTTCTCCTTCGGGCAAATGATTTATCTTGTCTCATTCATTTCACGTGAGTTGAAAAAAAATAGCTCAGTTATTAATTATTAAAGCCATCATTGAGTCCAGCAAGGTCTGTGCAAAATACATAAATGGCCTGAGGGTGGGAATCGTGATGGAATGAAGGGGACACCTGAGGAAGGGAAATTTAAAAGAATGAGAGAGATAAAACAAGCCAGAATCTGTACCTTCATTCATATAAATGCATCTGCCTTATAGGAATATGGATGTCTCTGACTTATTTCATTAGAATTATTTCTTAACCTTCCCGCGTTAAGAGATGTGTAAAAATGTTGTGGAAATGTAGACTTTGGACTTACTTTTCCTGTTAGAGAATTCCTTGTCAGGGAGAATAAGTGCTTTTACTGAAACCCTTTAGTCCACAGAGTTCTTGCCATAAAGGACTTATGTTACCTACCATCCAAACTTACTTAGAAGTAAGGATCTGTATGAGAAGAAATCAAGTTCTAGATTTCTAAGATTTTAACTGTGCTGCTGGAATCATTAGATACTTGGGTTTTTGTTTTGGTTTGTGCTTTTTTAACAGTGTGATAACAAGGAGAAAAAACATAGAACCACAGGAAAAAATGTTAAGTACGTTATCTATTTTTTCTTTTCATTTTGTTTTTGTTTGTGGTTTTTGTTTGATTTTTTTTGCTTTATTTTGTTTTTGTTTTGTTGGTTTGGGTTTTTTTTTTTAGATTTTCTACTTTTTCAGACATACTGAAATTGAGAAGGGGGAAAGCAGAAAGGGACAGAATGGTAGAGCTGATATGTATAGGGCTTTTATTAAATTTTTAAGGTTTCAGCACAAAGAAAAATCCTGTCGGCTGGTTAGTTTAGTACTGAAGTACAACTTTCTCAAACATAATGATTCTTTTCGTCCATTCCTTCACTTATTTTTTTTTGTGTAAGTTTGTGCCTGAAGCTTATTTCATGTCTTCCCTGACAGAACTGTCTACACTGGTCAAGTTTTCTAAACAACATGTGAAAATTGACTTGTGAACTCCACCTCCAGTGCTGTTCAGTATTTCTGTATTTTCTCTTTGCTCACCCACAAGCCACTTGATCCTATAATACCTTTAAATGGAGCCTTTCTAAGGGTTTTTCTGCTCATGCTTATTTTGCAACAGAGATTCTTACACTCCACGGAAAATAACTGTGATATACGTGTGGGAAAGGGGGGGAAAGGTATCAGACACCATGAGAAGTGACAACTGAAAGGCATTTGGAGCTTTTTGGATATACGTAATACAGCAAAAACATTTCTCTTTAGCTGCAGAAGAGAATTCTAACAAGCACAGCAGCGTGAATCTTTCAAATGCAAAATTATTTTATGGAAAGAAAATGAGCAGTGTAGCAACAGATTCTTTTGCTAAGGGCTACAAAGTACAACTGCATTATATGCTATATCTATATTTGGTATTAAAAAGAAATCAAAGATGCCCCTTAAAGCATTTTTTTCTGACAAGATTTTCATTAAAACCCAGTTCATGTTATTAAGCACATTATAACGTAATTAAAATTAAATAAGTCTTGTGGGAAAGTAATAATAGGACAAAGAACCACCCTCAATTAAATTTCTTTTTTTTTTGCTTTGAATGGGTTTGTTCAAAAGAGGTTCTGTCTTAGAAACAATATTATAAGTTAAGCATGTTTTCATTATCTTACTTTTTAAAATTTATATACTCAGAGGTACCACTTTGATATAGTGGTTTGCAAAATCTTTAAATTATTAAAAGAATCATTTGCCCAAAGCTTGTATGCCTTCATATAACCACAGTATGTTGTCATGTAATATTGAAGGCATAGATTATAGCAATTGGTCTTCAGCTTGCTAACATTGCCCTCCTTGAGAGTTATATTGACTTTTAAAAAAATAGCAGACATTAAGATTTAATTACTATTGTTAAAATGTCTGCAAATATCACATACTGTTAGAAAAATAGGCACATTGGACTCCAAAGGTTTTTCTTTAGTACACAGAGGTCTAAAATGTTAGAAAAACAATTGAATATAGTCTACTTTAGGGTGTGGAACATCCACATAAGACCACAGGTACCTGTGGAATGGCATCAACCTTCATGTAACAGTTTCTGACGCCTTTAGGGCCACGTTATCTCAGGAGAGCTGGAAATTACAGGGGCTGTCTGCAATGGGCAAAGTTGTTATGAACGGAGCTGAGAGCTGCTTGGGAATCTGATAACTGGACTGGTTGGTGGATGTGCCTTCTCTGTGGCACAGGGAGGAAGGCTGACCTCTGCTCTCTGGTGTGTGCTGGGGGTGGCACTACCTGCCATCACGCTGAGTTTCTGGAATATCAAGCTCTTCAGGGAGGCTTTACCCTGTGCGTGACAACCTGATGGTTCTTTCAGAAGGGCTCAGCTGGCTCCTCAGAATGCTGGTCATGATTGGTTTCTGTGCAAATTATTTCATCAGTGTTTTGCTGAAAACTACTGTGTCAGACTCAGCATTAAGGATATTTGGCTACACAAGGCTACTTTACAATGAAGTGACATCTATTTCACTACAAACCTACAGGATCAGTACTGGTTTCAATAACCCTTCAAAACATTTTTGCAGAAGGATTAGGCAAGGAAACAAAACCCAACTAGCTCAGTTTCCACCAGTGCAGATTTCAGGAAGGTTACAATCTATGGCAATCTGATATTTTTGTTGAGAACTGTCCCATTTGATCCTGTCATTCTGCATTTTCAGCTTTCCTACTTAGGGCACAGTCCAGCAGTTTAGGAGGCTGCCCAGAGAGCTTGTGCAGCCTTTGTCCTTTGGGGTTTTTCAATACAAATACAAGAAAAAGCTCTGAGCAACCTGGTCTGACCTCAGAGATGTCCTTGGATTAGACACCTCCCAAGGTTCCATCCAACTGGAATTACATGATACTGATATTTCTTTTAAATCAGTTGTGTCGAATGCTATGAGAGTACAACATACGTAAGTTTTACAGTCTTAAACTGGCTTAGTCAAATTTTCCTATTCAGGCTACTTCTTTAAACCAGGACATTTGGGAAGAGTGAGATCTGATGAAAAGCAGAGCCAGGTTACAAACAGTGTTTGCAGTTTGCATATTGCCCATCTCAGAGCACATCAAGGACAGTGACAGTCTCTTCTCACAGATGGCTGCTGTGAAAGGACACACAATGCTTTGCTGGCAGGTTAGGCACAGTGGCAACACTTTAACTTCTTGGAATATACTCTTGACTTGACATATAGAAGAAAACAACAAATCCACTTTATGCCATTTAGCCTGGAGTGCCAGAAAAGAATAGTCATTGCCTGATTGCAGTGAAACTCTATACAACAGAGATAACTCTGGGATCACTAATATTTGCAGCCAGAAGTGTCAGTCGTTACACCCTTTACTAACTAGAAAGTCCTCAGTTTTGCAAACACAGAGAAAAGGTCAAAAGTAATTAAATAAACATAAATAAATAAGCAGGTTGTTCTGATTTTCTCATGCAGCCAACCCAGAACTTCAGTGGATCTACTTAGCAAGGAGAAAAAGGACTCCTTCCAGAGCTCCAGAACAGAGGGATTTTTCCTGAGGCAATTCTGAGTCATTTGAGAGCTTTTAATATTGCTATAATGATAACTTGGTGGCATGGAAATAAGTCATACCTATCAATTAAGGCAGTTCAGATTGTGTTGGCATTGTGACACAGCAATAATGTGGCTGTTGTCACAGACTTATCATCCAAAGTTTCCTTGGGCAGCAGTAAGGGAGGATAATACCTGATACCAGTTTCCCACATTTTTGTGTCTAGAAACCTTACAGAGGCTTTAGTATTCCCTTTTTCTCTAATGGAAGCTTAGGCCAGGCCTTAATCCAGCTTTCTGTGAATGGAAAGCAGTTTAACTTTCATAGACTTTTTTATTTTTTATACACAGTTGTTTTGAGTTATACAGGACAAATATTTGCAAGCTGGATTACAAACTGGATTAGGTTTTTTTTTTCTCTCCATGACTAGCGTTTAACTCAACCACTTAAATTTATTTAGAACAAGCCCTTAGTGAGCTCTTATGTTAACTAATTTTCAGTTTATTCTGGCCTTATTTACCTACATGTTGGTTAGATGTAAGTGAAATTATAATCTGAGACAAAAAATAGAAAAACATTTCTAAATATTGGATTATGGTCATTATGGGTCCTAAATTGATCTTATTTGGAGCAGTTCAGAACCTAATATTTTATTTGACTGTACAGCCAATGCTGTTGTATTTTGTTCCCATATCACTGAATAACCATGCAAAAAATAAAATCTTCATACGCCATCTTGGTATATAAGTAAAATTATGTTTTAAAGAATCCAGATACAATACAAAATTTTTCTACATTTCTTTCTTCCTGTTTCTACTCTCTTCAACTGTAGAGTTAAATAAGATAGTGAGGGAAAATGTGGTTTCAATTCAAAACTTTAAAAAATATTTAATTAATATTTAACACACACTTTTTGTGTCTGTCTTTAGAAAAATAAAAATCATATGTGACGGCTTTATAAAGTAAACTTATTGCTCATTATAAAAACATTAAAATAAGCACCACATATAGCTTGCTTTAAGCTTACAGCATGCTTAGGGTATGCTTAGAAATAAGGGTAGCCAGACTTCATCATAAGGAATAGCTCATTATTTCTTAGAATTCATCTTTATTAAGAAAAGTGGAGAGTGCTGCAGCATTTCAGTGTACAATTGGACCACTGCAGTGCTGAAGAAGTTGACTTCTTCAAACCAGACACTGATGAAAGAGAATTGCTGCAGAAGCGCTTGTGGCTCCCTCCGATGGCAGGAGGTGACTATTGCTGAGGCCATTCCAGGGGAAAACCTGGAAACAGCCATCCCAAAGTACCAACGACTCCACGAAGTGCTTTGGCAGCTTCTTTATTACGAGATTAAAAGAAAATTAAAGTCTTGTGAGATTTATGACTTGAACGGTAAAAACAGTCATGAACAGAGGAATCTCTTTTTATTGTAAATTAAATCTACTTGGGTGTAAAGACAAATGTATTGATGAGATGTATTTCTCCACTGATGAGATGTATTTTTTCACCATCAGAGGTGAAGAATTTAGAGCACATTTAGGTGATAAATTCGAGATTTGGTCTGTTCTATAGTAGATCAGTATTAAAAATATAATTTTTTTGTGTAAACAAACTCAAATATTCTAATCTACTGTTGAGATAAATTTTGGATTACCATTCACGTTATACAAGGTAGAGGATTTTCATCATCTCTGAATTTAACCTCTGGTCAAGGACAGAGAAAGTCAAGCAACTTAACGTCATTGTAAAATGTGAGAACTAAAAGCTCTTTTCTTTGCTGACAATAGGGGACAGCATTTGAAAACACTGAATGTAACTATTGCTACTAAAAAACCCAGGTAAAATAAGAAAAACATAAAAAATATATTTCTTCAGGAGAGCCTTACACTACTGACAATGCATTATTCTCCTTCAAAACTAAACATATTCTAAGTTACTTACCAACTCCTGAATAGGATTGTGACAAATTCCTCATGAGTAACTGAGATGTGCAGTTTTTTGTTTATATGAAATCTATGGAACAAAAGACTACCGAACTTAGATTTTATCTGACTTCTGGTTATCAATACTTAGTCTTACAATCAACTTCTAAACCCAAAGACCCTTACTAATAATTTTTTTTCCTTTAAATATTATTTTCTTACAGTCACATGAGTGCTACTATTTCACTGAGGTATATGGACCATGGTACGTCTCACAGACTCACAAATGATCCTTCTCAGACACATTTTATCAGGCATTTATTACTTTGTGTAAGTTGGGTTTTGAGGGTTGTAATCCAATCAACCCAGACCCACCTCTTTTTTCCAAACTTTTATCCTGTATATCCAGGGAACTCTCATCTATTTAATCTCCTGACCTCTGAAGGATAGATATCAACACATCTTTGTGTGTGTGTGACTCTCAGAAGAACGAACTTTATAATAAATACTAATATTTATTAGAGTCCTGAGTAATTAATTGTCCCCTAACTTGTCCTATTTCTTTTATAAGTTAGATTTTCCTGCATAGTGCATTTTTCATATTTTTTTCAACTTGCTCTGGTAGCCACCAAAGGATGTAGCTATTTTATTTCCAGCTCATCCAAATGAATGGAGTGACTCAAGTGATTCTTGCCCCATGTTCCACACCCCTTCTCTGAAAGAGATACTTTGGTTTTCCATCACACAAAAACGTTGATTTATTAACTGTGTGCATATTAAGGCTTTTCAGGTCTCCAGGTTTTCAGTTCAGACTGTAACACCAAGCTTTAACTGCTGTCTCCCAGTCTACATATTCCCTATGTCCTTTAATAGGTTGAAGGTTTTTTCCTATTTATTTTTAATGGCTGGATCTACTTTTCCTTCTATACTCGGAGAACCAAAGAAATATTTTACATTCTCCAACTAGGGAAGCAATTCACTGTCATTAACAAAGACTATATTGACTTCTAATATGACTGTAGTGCACATTTACTGAGGAGAGGAATATATGGCATTTCCATGGGCATGATTAAGGGAACAAAGATAGTTAACTATGCAGAGAATCCCTACAGGAAATATCTTTTATCTCCTGAAATTGGACAGAACATAAGGTTGACAGCCTTGGGCCTCTTGATTTACTTCCCCAGACAAATATCAAAGCTCATAATCCAAATACTGCTGATGACCTGTGTACCACATGTCCAAATACACTCTGGTTTTTATACCTTCGATTATACTGTAAATTCAGATCACAAAACATTTCTGAATGTAAGGAAAAACAAGCCCACGGCCAAAAATCCTTACATTAACATACCACTAATGAAGAAGGACACTTTTGTTATAATTGAAGGATTCCTACAACAAGAACTATTTCTACTGTGTAAATTTCCCAAGGCTTATGCTATTAATCCCTCTAAAGCCACGTAGTAACAGACAATCCTTGTGCAAACAAATTAAGGTACCAGCAGTGGAGAAATGGAAAATATCTCTTTAAGCATATCAGTCGTCCTGATCTCTTCAAGCAACTATATATAAATATATATATATACATATAGGTGGTGAGTGGGCCCAGGAGAATCCCAGGTGGTGTAACAACACCAAGGTGCTGCACCTGATTTGGAATAATCCCTGATATCAATACAGGCTGAGGGAACCTGAGAGAACAGGCACACACAGTTTACTGGGAGAATTTCCTCTTCTGCATGTGGCTCAGTAAGGAATAAAACTGGGGTCCAAGCAGCAATATAGAGTTAAAAAGACACCTCGAAGAACTATTGCTATTTGAACATAAATACTTTATTTATAAGTCTATTAAAATTATTTAACTTATAGTATAAGAGCAGGCTTGCCTAATTCTTAATTTCTTTCTAATGATTGTGGTACTTGAAAAATAACAAAATCAAATGTCAACTTCTGTTCTGGTCTTTGCAGAAGCTGTGCCTGTGACCAAGCTGGTTTTGCTGTTTGATTTTGGCTGCCTTAACATCCACTTGTTCTGGCGAGTTACTCGTGTGATGAGTGGTTATTGGGGGCCACAATGCCTGAAAAAGGTCTTGAGAATCAGAAATGTCCTTAAGTAGTTGCCCGTATCTTATTTATTTATTTATTTGTTTGTTTTAATCACTCCACAGGCAAGACTTGATCCTTAATGTAAAGCTGGTGTGAGGTATTGAGGAGACTTCAAGTTCCTGGAATCACAGAATGGCCTGGGTTGGAAATGACCTTAAAGATCATCTTGTTTCAACTCCCTTGCCATAGTCAGGGACATCTTTCAGGTAAAACAAGCAGTTGATTACTTGAATTTCCTTGGAATGAATGTTTTAATTACTATTATCAGAAATTTTCCTTATATATATATAAGATTTTTTATATCTTCAATATGTTACAGGTATAAATAATAGCACAGAGTTAATCAGGAAAGATGTACTCAACAGCCAGAAAGCTGCTGACAAGAGTTGAGAGCCCAGGTGGAAGGTATGACCTTTATGACCTACCCCAAAACTGCATCTATATTCAAATTACAATAAACAAATTATTCCATGGTTAGCTAAATAGTAATGACAATGATAATAATAATAATTTAAATCTGAAATAGTTCTTTTTTAGGAAAAAATCATCAACTATGAAGGGAGGAAAAAAAGCAACCAATCCAGGTATGGCTGATATCAGGATATAAAGATCATATTTCTGGCATCACCAAATTCCACTGTTTCTAGCTGAATGTTAAAAACTGTGATTATCTGAAATCTGAAATGCAAAATGCTCCTGCTCGTGCAATGCTGGTGTTTGCTAATGCCACAGTATAAACCTCGCTCCCTCTGTTTCCCTTCCAGAAATCACTGGGAGAATGAAATTCTCCTGACTGTGACATTCTCACTGACACAGAGACGTGGTTCCAGCAGACCTTTCTCAGCTCTTCAGCCTCACCTTCCAAATGCGTTTTCTGCGGAGGTGCCACGGAGCTAAAATGCGATATACAGAGACCTCTAGAGCCTGGAAAAACCAACTGCACCCGATGGCAGGCGGGGACAGCAGCGTGGTGTGCCCTGAGGAAAGCGCCTGGGGACTTATAAAGCAGGCTATAAAGAGACCAAGGTAACACCGAGACTATTTTAATCTGTGTGGTAAAAGTCGTGTTCTTAAGAGTGATATAGTATAGCTTATCTTCTTCGAAGCTAGTGAAAAAAGGTAAAATACATCTCACTTTTAGGGTTTAATAAAAGCCCCCAAGCCCTAATTGCATTTGATGCTTTCCTTGTGTAAAAAATACAGTGTTGAATAACAGAATCTTCAAGAAATCTGTGATCCCAATTGCTATGCTGAAAGCTCCTGGAATCTGGAACTCATTTGTGAACCCATTAGTATATAAGATTGTTTTTTTTTTCATTTACCTGAAGTCTGTTTAGAGGCTGCATCTCTCAACATTGTCTGAGAGATGTCACAAGGTTCCAGTTGAGTTCAGAGCTAATTACTCTCTGAAAGAGACCTTTGTGGGATTGTCATTAGCTCTGCTTGTAATTCAGACCAAGGTGTTACCTCATTTATTTTCCCAGGGAGCAGCTCTTGATATGTTTGAATGGAAAAATTGTGCTCACCTTGCAATCCACTGGAGCTTGTACCTCCAGCTACAGCTTACCCTTGGTGCTGCTGCTTTTGTATTTTTTACATTTTTATTTTTAAATTTTGTATTTTTTGTATTTTTTTGCTATTTAATTTCTCCAAGTCCTCAGCTATGTGTGAGGTATATGCCATGACTTCAGTGGGTCCTCTTGCATGTGTTTAAGCGCAGGAAACAGAGCATATCTTTGGCAATAATCTTTGGCTTGAAATGGTCTTTCACACAATTGTTACAGTGCATCATCTGTTTTTTCTCAGGCCTTGATTTTGGATGTATCTAATACCAATAATACCAGCAGAAGCCTAAATTCCAACTCTGGAAATGAGTTTGGCTGGGGATCTGAAATCACAAATACCTTTTTTTGCCATTTTCACCATATGCCTTAAAGCTGTCGTGTGCACATCTAATGTCTGTGATGTCTGTGATTGTATTATATCTACAGTGACACTTTAAAAGTTTAGTCTTTGAAACTCTTTGTCCTTCAGGCTGTTACATATGTTTTTAAGCCAAGGATTCAACATTCACATAAGAAGTCAATATGAATGTGTAATGAATGTCCAAGAGAGCTTGGGGAAATTAAAGGTCTCTCTCTTAAAATTGTATAACAAAAGCAGAATTTCACTTTTTGATGCTTAACACTCTGACTTAGACTTCCTCTTTTTGTGTAGAGGAATAGAAGAAATAAGAAGCAGGTCTACTAATCTGTTCTCTAATTCCCCTATGAACAGAATTTCTCAAACCTTCAAATAAACCTACCCAGAAAATGAACTTGCCCAATAAAAGTTGACAATAAAATACAGTCTGCAAGCAGGACACTAATCTGCTGGGCTATGTCTAAATAGCTCACTAGAGTTCAGTAGACCTGTTTCTCCCAGAAGATTTAAGCCTTGCAGAGGGCAGGCTGGAAGGTATTTCAAGGAACCGTGTGTGTCCTGACATCCAGAATTTCAGGGTCACTTCTCTGGGAACACTCATTTCATGCTACCAGTCTCCATGAACAGCAGCACTGTCCTTCAGAAGAAAAACTAGTGATTTGATACATGCTTGTAGTGATTAATTGTAGGGTGCATTGACTTGAGCTTTGCTTTGAGCATCCAGCCAGAGGTACTGAAAAACATGCTCGTTATTTTGTACATTTTCATCTAAGTGCTGCTCTGGCAGCTGGTGTGTCACTGTCAGTTCTTGTGTTCATCTTCAGTTTCACCTGTAATGAACTTTAATTAGATGCACTGGGGCTTAAACATTTTGTTTTTTAAAGTCTAAACCTGTGACCCAGTGTCATAAAGTTAGAAAAAGATGCACTCGTGGGACTAAGAGGAACTGACGTCCACCATCACTTCTAACCCACCATCAAATCATCTATTTTGGGTTTTCATTTCTTTAAGTTAACAAAAAAAGGAGTTCAGATTTCAGAGTAGGAGAGGAACGTATCTGCTGAATTGGTACTCTTCTATTCTAGAGTGAGATTTTATTGAATATGAAGATCTGTGGTACAAAAATAAAAAAAGGCTGTAGTAACTCTAAAGTATGGTAATTAAAAGGCTTTTCTTAAAGCAAAAAAATATTAGATTTTGGAGGGTTTTTTTGTTTGTTTCAGTGGCTTCTTCAAAGTTGATAGTTGTCAGGAATAGATATTGGGTTAAAACAAAAACTTCTCAAAACAACAGACAAGTTTAAAACCATTATCTAGTGACAAAGTCAGAAAAAAAATCTGCATACTTATCATTCTGAAAAAAATAAATAGATAAAAAAATTAATGAATCCCATGAATTTTGGGCAGATTTCATTTCAGTATCAGCTACTATCTATGTCAAGTTTTTACAATAGTAACACTGGAGGTATCTTGTTGGCTACTCTGAACATCTTATCTGGCAGATGAGAATGTCCCAAGTAGACAAAAATTTTGCAACCAAAAATAAGAAAAAAAGAAACTGAGCTCATGTGTCTCATTTTCTCTAGGTTTCCGGGTCACTGTTTGAAAGTATTTTAAGACAACGACTTTTATTTTTCATTCTGGAAAATACTGTATTGAAGCTGAAAGGCCTGATTGCAACTTTGTTTAGAAACTAAAGTATCTACTGCACTTCTGATTCTTTGTGAAGAAAGTCCTGTTTAGGTTAGAAAAACTGAGTGGGAGTCTCACTTTATTATTTAGTCTTCATCTTATGCTTTATACGGTTGTTTAAGTAAGATCCAGATTGTAAATAACAGCCACCCTTAATGATTTTATGATAATTAGTCCCTAATCACTAAGTTCAGCAAATTTCTGCATCTTGCACTTATTCTAGTCCAAAATCTACTATGTAAAAGTCATATTCAGTGTAGGAACAGAATTAAAATAAACAGTTTCTGATACATCCAAAATAACGTATCAAATATTTGGCAATAGTTATGATGACATAACCAAAGTCTGGTATTTAAAGAGTAATGCAATAAGAGGATCATGGGCTCAGTTTTAGCTTACAGCTAAAAGTCAAGTCAGAAGGATTGTAAGGTATGTAAGCCTACTAATAAAGTCAAAATCAAAATAGTTACTGCACTGACCATAAAAATTGTCAATTCTAGGCTGTTACCACATCTAGGATGAAAACCATAACTGCTGAGTTAGGGTAGAAGATGTTCTCATCTATCTCAAATATATTTAAAAATACATTTAGAAGATGTTCTCCTCTATCTCAAATATATTTAACAATACATTTATATAGAGAGGTTCAGGAAAAACCTTTCTGTTACCATTCTATGGCATCACATTGTAACAGTAGTCTAATGGCAATTCTGGACTAGGTTTCTATAAATCTCTTATTTTATAAAGCTCAGGAAGAGGAAAATAAATAAAAATCTCCTGTGTTTCATGTAGCAAGTATTTACATTTAGCATCTTTAGGTGGCCTCACTCCTCAGTTTGAGAAAAGCCATCTTTTCAAGAAAGAGGTGTTTTGTTGTGATATTTCTGACTTGCACAAGATTCATTGCTGTTGTACTTTATTCAGATAGGAATACACTGATTTTCATGACTTCAGAAGGTCTAAAAAATTTAAAATGAAAGAAGTTAAATATTTGCCGTAAAATCGTGGGCAAATATTTTAAATGTTTGAGTTCACTGTATTACAAATGTACCTGAAGCTAATGGAATTACAGTGTTGGTAAAAAACCGTAGCTGTAGATTCAAATCCACTACATCATTCTGCTAGTAGTTATCCCAAGCAATTCATCCCAAACTACAAGCAAGCACAGGCTGATATAAATGTGGATTATAATCTTATAGATTGAATGTTAGGAACATTTTAACACCAACTATTTTTTAGCAGCTCCAAAACCCCAAGACAAACACTTTCAGAGACTAAGATGCAGAATGCAACTGCATCATTGGCCATAGTAAAATGAAACTTCTCCCAGGTTTAGTCCCTTCTCTCTTGTTTTACCTCATAAGATTTTCTTCAACAGCAGCCACACAACAAGTCTGTTCAGCTTGAAACTCACTTATAAAAAAAATTTAAAAAATGCTTGTTATATACTAAGCATACTGGGATCAGCAAAAATAAGAGAGGTCTGTAAAGCCTTGTATAACACCACTTACTCCTTGCTGCCCTTGGACCTGTACTCTGTGAGTTGTGCACCTTTTGCAAGCATAAGACACAGAAACTGCTTAAAGTAACTGCTACAAACCTCTCCTCTGTGTCCTCTTTATACCACAGTGGCCATAAAAACAAAAAGCAGGTTTTTTTGGATAAACTAGAAAGAAAAAGGTGTAAGGGTCTATTTAAATATGACCTATTTGCTTATAATATTGCAAAGAGAATGCACAAGCCAGTCTTCAGGAAAATTATGGCCTTTACATATTTGCAAAGATGTGAATGGAAGCATAAATGTCTGACAATGGAGAATCACTCTGGTGGATTTGCCCCAGTGAAATGCTCTTGTGCTCCTTTGTCAGAATTGATGGAGTGAGCTTCTCAAAAATACAGACTGGCATAGATGTTTTCTTCTGGATAAGTCATTTGTATGTTTCTCTTTGACATAAAAAATATGTCATGAAGTATGAAGTGGTCCTCCAAGGGTTATTTTGGTTTGTTTTGGTCCAAAAGAATAATTTAAGCATACAGAAATCCATCACTCCCACGGCACTTAGGCGTGATGCTGCTTGAAAAACAAGAAAACACATCACAGAAGTTAAACATAATTGTGTGTACCAGCATTGCCCATAATATTGCATAGATGTGGACTTATATCGTGTCTTACAAGTCAGTTCCTCATGACAAAAACCAGAGTTGATGAGAATTACTCAGTCATGTGCATTACTAGAGAAAATGAGATGCTGCTAAAGCTGTGCACTTCCATGAATGGTTCTTCAGTGCTCTGCAGCAGCAACCCAGCAGTACCTAATAGTCACAATAAACTGAAGTGCAGAAAACATTGATTGGCATATTAATTTTAAGGTTGTAAGGAACTAGATGAATTAGACATAGCAAGTGGTTCTGTTGAAAGGGGAGAGTATCAGGCTTGCAGGAAAGTTACCGGAACAAATCTTAAGTCATTTAATTAGTTATCTTGGCACACAAGAAGAAGGATGGTGTAAACGAAATTTACTAATGACACAGAGCTGGAAGCCCTTGCCTTGACAGAAGAGAATGAAAGTGTCAAATAAAAAACCTAGAGGAATAGAATGAGAGAAGTGAGATGAAGCTAAATACTATACAGATTCCATTTGTATTGCAGGTGAACATCATTCATTCTGCCACGAGAGTGACCATCTGAATTTGATTGGTAGAAATAAAACATGTTAAGTCTAAAATTCCAAACATTTCGTGGGATGGATGTCTAACATTAATTCTCTTTTTGTGACCCCAGGAAATGGTTTCCTAAGGGAAAAGATATGTTCTGCCAGGTGTCTGCTGCGTGGCTGTGCAGGTATTTGTAGTTTTTAAAGACTGCTGGTGGTGCATAAAATCTCTAAATCTTTCTGCTTACCCAAAACAAATCTGGTTTTTGTGTTACTGAGTGTTATCCCATCCCCATCCCCCATCTATTCAGTGTTTTCCAGTAGTTATCAGGGAGCATTTAGCAGCCAGTCACATGGGGAACCAAACCTGTATGTTCACTACCAGGCTTAAAACCCAGAGGATTGGTTCTTCCATTTGTTTGTAAAGATGACTAGGCCTTAGGATCACAGCTAGATCTGAATGAACACAGCCCAGGTGACTTCTGGCAGAACCAGTGCAGGTTAATTAATTGAACTGGGGGCTAATTAATTGAACTAGAGAAAACACTGATAAGCATGGCAATTATAAGTTGGGGAGGAACAGGATGAAGTTTTCTTCAGGAACTCTTAGTATAAAGGCTCTAAAGTTAACTTGGAAACAGCAAAATGTTTTTTTCCCCTACAAACAAGCTTTCATCAAAATTAAGGGTACAACAAATGTTACAATTCAATTATGTATTTTACCTTAAAGAGCTTTGATTCTTTACTGTTAATGTAAAAAAACTTAGTGTTTCCATATGGAAACATATTGATACTAGCATCGAAGTTCTTAAAGCACAGAAGTAGAACATTTTAGAGATTGTGCAGAAAATATCTCTTGAACAAAAAAAGTTTGTGTTATTTCTTGCCAGAAAATTCTTTCTCTCCATCTCCATTTCATGATCATTTCAAAAATCACCTTACAATTAAGTGAAGGATGCTTTAATAATATTTCCCTTCATTTCATCTTAAACTTACACGGACTATGAAGTGCAGAGTGGGGGATTGCTGAATGGCTTAATTTAAAATTCTCAAATATTCATGAAGTGTTTAATTTCATGTTCTAAGTAAAAAAAGAAATGAAAAATATTTATTGCTAAGTGTTGATGAGGGGTTTAAAGGAGAGAGACATTCACAGCACTTTAAATATGTTGGAATAGTACTGGAAAGTGCAAAGTATAACAATCCTGTTTACTGAAAAAGAATGCAGAATGTGTAGTAAAGAGAGAGACAGCAGCAGTAGAGAAATCATGGGCGTTAGGATAAGTATGTCTTTTTCTAGGCCAAAACATTTTAGTTTCATTCTTCAAAACCCATTATTAAAAATGTTTCATGAATACCAAAACACCATCTCCACTCGCTTTTGTTTTCCATTTTTAAATTTATATACTTCAGAAGAATTGATTTCCTTCTTAATGAGTCAATTGGAATCAATACTTGCAGTGAATTACAGTCATGTTCTTCCACATGTTCCCTGCTCCACAGGGAGACTGACAGCACACAAAGAGTCTGCTGAGCACCCAAATTGTTTGCAATAGATTACTGAGTCCTGTGAACCTTTTTCCTGTGGGCTACTACTGATTTTGGTTGGGTTAGAGTTAATTTTCTTCACAGTGGCTGTGTTCTGGATTTGTGCTGAGCATAGGGTTGATAATCCAGAGATGTTTGTGCTGTTGCTGAGCTGGGCTTACCCAGAGCCAAGGCCTTTTCTGCTTTTCACACTGGGGAGGAACTGGGGGGGACATGGGAGGGTGGGAGGAGACACAGCTGGGACAGGTGACCCCAACTGAGCCAAGGGATGTTCCAGACCAGGCACATCATACCCAGTATATAAAGGGGGGGGAGAAGGAGGAAGGTGGGATCATTTGGAGTGATGGAGTTTGTCTTCCCAAGTCACTGTTATGTGTGATGGGGCCCTGCTGTCCTGGAGATCCTGAACACCTGCCTGTCCATGGGAAGCACTGAATTAATTCCTTGTTTTACTTTACTTGTTTGCACAGCTTTTGCTTTCCCTAATAAACTGTCTTTATCTCAACCCATGAGTTTTCTGGCTTTTATTCTTCTGATTCTCTCCCTGATGCTGTTGGTGGGTGAGTGGCTGTGTGGGGCTGCTGGCTGGGGTTAAACACAACAGGCCTTAAGGTCAAGCACTTAAAAACATTAACTTCACTCTGACCAAGGATTGGAAAGTGACTTTTAGACACCACTCATTGCACAAACCCACTATCATAAGTGATGCACTGACAGTTGTTTTCAGGTTGGAGAATTAACTGTAAATTTGTAATCTCCTTAGCTAGCAAGTTTGAAGTGCCTCTGTCCCTTATCAGGACTTCAGTGCAGAAACAACACCTGCCCACCACCTAAAACCAGAACTGTACTGATCTTAAGGCCATTTGATACAATTTTGAATACTCTTAGATCATGTTTTTGATTTCTGTAAAATAGTAGGTTTTCTGTTTATTTACCTGTTGTGTCAGGTAACTGGAAAGATTCTATTGGAATGGAAATAATGAGGTCTTTTCTTTACTTGCAAATGAGAATTACCTTTCCATGTGAACTCAATTGCTTTCAGCGTTCTTATCAACAATTATCTCTGCATAAGGGCATCTTTCCATTATGGCCTCTCCTTATTTGTCATGCTAATTAGACTTTTCTTTTTAGAGGCTTCCAGGAGATAAAAGAATGACATTGACTTAATTATCAATGTATCCCACTGTTAAGGAGCTGCCTGCCCACCAGGTAAATTCAGGATACTATTAAATATTGCACATAGAAACATTATGACACCAGGTTTATTTCAGTAAATTGATACAGAAATAGTTGGTATTACACTAGTAAATCTCATTGTTAAGTTTTCCTAAGACTGTACCTGACAAGTAGAAAATATAGGCTAGTTACTGACTAATTATTCCCAAAACTGTCAGTTTGTATCCAGATAGCAGACAGTGTTTTAGATTTAAATAAATGTTGAGATGTTTCATGATGAAACATATGGGATCAAAATAGGTGAGGACAGAAAACAGAATGAAGAGAACATGCTGAGATTTTGTTTTATTCAAACCAAGTAGGTGCAACTAGTTGTTTGATGCCAGAAACTTGGTAGAATGGAAAAGTCACTGGGTGAAGGCCCAGGTTGGTATTTCTTCTTGTGAAATAAAGAATCAGTGACTTCTCTGAAACCGCCTTCAAGCATTCTGTTTTTCTTCATCTTCTGTTCTGATGGAAAGAAACATTCAGGCTGATTTCCTTCTCTGAAACAGGACTCTACAAAAGACTAACAAGAATTTAGTAACATTTTATTTTTAATATTTTTTATATATTTTTATATATTTTTATTTTATTTTTGGCAGCCTCCTAGCTGAACTCCCCAGCTGCTAGACATATTGTAATAGCAATAACTTAACATATTTGTTGCATAATCTGTAAAATTCCACAGACCTGTAAAATGCAAACAACTCTCCTGCTTTGAAAAAAAGTGAGAGTACAGTTGGCCTTTTGGAAAATGCCAAATGTACTTATCTCCAAATTATTTCCTTTTCCTTACTTAAATATCTAGTACTCTTATCTTTCCAATGTCCCATGGTGTATTACTTCTCTTCTCTTCCACACTGTCAATTTGTAAAACTCAAAGCACATCAGCAGCCAGAGCTGTCAATGTCTGTAGAGTTTTTGTGTTTCTCTGAAGACCTTCACCTACCATATGGTTCTGTTTAATTTTTCCACTTTGATAAGAGACATATAAAAGTAAGCAAACATGCAAGTAAAAAATTCCAGTGAATCATATATTATTTATTTCACAGTTCTAAGCTTTCATTAGATACAGTTGTTTTTTTTTCTTAGCCATTTAATTATTTTAATTATTGAGAGTTCCTAAGAAAATAACTTGGAAAGTTATCCAATATTGATTTGTTTCCATAGACTCAGTTCACAGTCTGAACTCTGATGCTTTATGAATTGCCCTTTAGTAATTTTCCTGATTGTCTTCACAGTCAACATTAATACTAAATTAGTCCATAACACTGTGTTTTCTCATTTTTGAGCAACTGCAAATACTCTTGCACTGTAATGTGCCAAAATCCTGTGAAGCCACATAGGAGACCCATGGCAAGGGACATATATAGACATATATATGTATCTCTAATCCCACTCCATATGAGCCATAATGAGTATGATCACTCAGTACATAATATATTCTGCCAGTACCAAATAACTGGAAGGAAACACAGTCACCCAAAATGTCTAAAACATGTAATTTAGACAGGGAATTTTGGGGCATATTAACAGACCGTCCTCCATTCTTCCTTCTCTCCGTGAATTATTTTACTCTTTCTCACCAATAAATATTATGTATATAACCCATCAAACTCCATTCTATCCTCTTCCTTTCTATTAAATGTGGGCAAAATTTAACCCAGTTTGAAACTGAGCTTAGCTCTTGATTGACTCCAAGACAATTTAGCTATGCAGAGTAGTTCCACATTTTTTTTGCTGCTAAACTGTAGCTAGTTATTAAATGAGAAGGGGGATCAGAAATCATACCTTCCAGCTTACCTTTCCGAAGTTAAGCATCATCAAGGTAGGCATGTAGATTCCAAGATGCAAATCCAGGAAGAAGTGTCTAGATTTTATATGAAACTGTTGTTTTTTATGAAAAGTTTTGCCTTCTTTGAAGATTATCACTTCCACCACATTTCTAAGTTTGGGGAAGAACTGCTTACAGCCTTTATTGAATTTATAGGTATTGCATACAAATTGTAGGTAGTGAAAGATTTAGAACACCCAGATCATGTTTAACTTGTCTTTCTATTTGGGGAACTGGGTTTCTAACTGTTTAAAAAAAAAAAAATCAAGTTGTTTTGTAGTGTCTTGGAATACTTTCATTAGTTCTGCTTACAATTATTGAATAGCAAAATTACTAACTTCATAATTATTCTTATATGAATTATTATTATTTTTATTATTTTTATTTAATTAAATTTAAGGACAAGAAAGCTGATCCTGCAGCAATGTCATGGAATATCAAAGTTCTCTTTTTATTTTGCATGGGTAACAAACAGATAGATTAACTGATGCCAGTGGAAGACTGTTCTATGCATTCCCTGAGTAAATTTTAAAAGTAAGCATACGCACTTAGGATATATTTAAGAAAAGGTGTGTGAAAGTTATGTGTTGGAGCCTGTCTCAGGTATCATAGAGTAGAAAGCAGATGTTGACTGATGCAAATAAAGCATTAGGAAAAAAAAATGATTCTCACAAACACAGCAATTTGATAATCACATATATTTATCAATATATGTATGGTTTTGTTAAAAACAACCAACCAACAAAAAAACCTCAAACAAAAAAGCCAAAGAAGCAAACAAAAACCTCAACACCAACAAAAACAAAAAGAGGCTTTATCTGGGCAACTGCTCCAATCTTCCACCTCCAAATCTCACAATCAGAAATGCATTTTATTAACTGTTATTAATTATATTGTATTTAAGACAATTCTTGTGTTTAAATTACTTGTAAAGCTCTGGTCAGAGTTCTTAGAGAGATCTGTTTTCTGCAGACAAACCCAGTTTGATACAAAAACTTCTGATCTGCCAGGAGATTCCTATAATAATTTGCATCATTCTAGAGGTAAAACAATTACAATTTTTCCAAAGCATTTCAAACACATGACTGTTTACTACTGGAGTTGCAAACTCAATATTACTTTTGAATGAGTGAAGTATTATTGCAAAAGGTTTCAATTTTAATTATTCTAAAGCAGAACTAGAGTAAAACTAAATTTGACAAAAGGATTTTGAACTATAACTGAATACTTTCGTATTACTTTCATTGTTAGCAACAAAATACCTTTTTGAGTTTTGTTCCTCTGACACAATCAGGGTATATAAAATTCTTCTTTTAACTTTCATGAAATTTATAACTGAATATCTTCCAGAAGATAAATGTTGGAAAAAAGTGGTATGCAAATATGAATGTACATTTTGAGAAGAAAAACATATCCTATGGAAATGTCATTGTGCAGACACCATTTCCCAGCATTTCTATGGCTGATACATGGATGCATTTTGAACTAGAAAGGGAGAAGGACAAATTATATTAATGGTGTATCTTGCACTTATAGTGCTGCATTTCTCACTGCAAATTAAATAATTCCATCACCTTTTGCAGCAAAAGGTCTGTCTGACTGGTCACTATGCAGAGGTAAGTGGGATAGGCAGATGATGAAGGTAGACATCATCTTATTCCTGTTGTTCCCCAACATATTCTTCCTCTCATTTATCTGTTATTCTACCTAATAGAGGAGGAAATTGTGCACAGCAGGAATTCAGACCCCCTGCATCTTTGACAATCAGTATTTCCTTTTTGTTGGGGAGGATAAAAGGAAAAGGAGAATTTCACTGATTCATGATTCATATGGAAATGATAGCTAGCTCCTGCTGGAAAGTGAACTATTTATTTGATAACAATGTGCTATCTGATAATAACTCAGCAGGGAAGGGAACTAAGCAGCATATTCATCAGCACAGGGAATTCCCAACCAAATGATTAGCTGCTTTCCAAATCTTACATTGCAAGCAGGCTGCTGTGAATCACTGCAGCAGTTATCATTACTTGCAGTCTACGTAGACAGCAATCCCTGTGCACTGTGAATATTTATTGTCATAATGAGAGACCCAGTCATCTGATAATCTTGTTTCTAGTACCAGATATCCAGCACGAAATAACAACCTGTAGGATAATTATCTGTTCTCTCCTCTGCTTTCTTGTTGTTGAGGTTTTGGAGGTTTTGTTTTTGCTTTTAATTCATGGGACTGATCTGAATTATTCAAAGACAGCAATACAGTCTATTTTATGAGGCTGGGCCAAGTCCTATTTGATCAGGTTCTCTTCTCTTTGTATTCTCTTTAAGTAGAACTCATACCATGCAGGGAGATACAAACCCTGTGACAGACAGGCCTTCCTTGTGAGATATTGCTTCCTGTTGGGAAAGCTGGAATTCTTATTTCTTGTTTCTCTGAGAAATAATTTTAGGTATTTTAGCATGGCAACAGACAAGAAATTCAAAGTGTGGTTGTGTTGCTGAACTTGATAAAATTATTATGGAATTATATCAGTCTCCCCTGTAAAGGTTGAACTCTAAACTGCCATCCTGATCCTGCAAAGACCACCACCTCAGGGTGACATTTACACAGATCACTGTCGATGAAGTGCTGGAATTTACAGCTGCAGACAATAAAATAAAATAAACAGCCTTAGAAATCCTGAAATATTCAAAAGTGTAGAAAGAAATGCAGATGTGAAGAATTATTCAGTGATAGCTGGAGTCCCAAACACTCCGCTGTGGTTTATAGCTGAAACACAGAACATACAAAGGCCACCAAGAATACACAAGAAATGGTTATGAATCTATGACATAAAAGCTTCATACAAACTAAAATGATCCGTATCTTCCTCTGCACTCAGTTTTTCCTCCAGCTTTAACTTTCTATACATAACAAGTGAAGTCATCAGAAATTAGTCTGTTATGTCCTGACAGCCCTACAATGGCTGAACTAGACTCTACACCAATTTGCTTTCTCCTATTTCACTTTATATTAAATAACATAAATATTTTTTTTTTGAAGCCGAGATTATTTTCCTATGAATTTAAAACTTTGACTGCCTCTATTTTCTGTTTACCATAACACTTATCTTTCACTACAGCAGGATAGGCAGGAGGATATGGTAATGATCTATTTTTTAATAATGAAGTGACTTATTTCTGATTGTCCTGAGATGTTCTGTCCTTAGAATCAATAGCATATGTGGCAGCCCTTCCTTGTGTGCTGCATTATGGACTGGTAGACTTTTGCTGTGCTTACACTAGGCTTGGATTTGACAAAGTTATACATTCAATTAACTTGAGTAAACTTGTTACTCAAAAGTTTGAAACTGATTGATTAAGTGAATAAATAATCTATGTTGTTTTCATTACTATCACATTTTCCTTGCATACTAAATTGGGAAAGATAAACTCAAGAGCACTCTAATGAATTGCTGGGAATATGTGGTAGTTATCTAATGGTACCTTTCCCTTGGAATGTAATTTATCTTCTTCAGTTTAATTGACTTGTTTAGTCAAATATCACACTTCCAAGCAGAGCTTTTGAAAAAGATATTTCACCAGTTTGCTAAACTATGAACTCATACATATCTAATGAGGCTTCAAAGCAAAGTATAGGACATGGATGTGCTGGTGTAGGAACTGTTCCAAACAGAATAAACTTAGACAAGGCTAAAAGAGACTCTTCTGTTTTGATTTTCTTGTTACTCAGCAATGTATATCCTTACCAGCCTTTGAAAAGAAGGCAAAAAATAATAAAGCTGCAAACAATCTCCTTACCATCCAGAAAGTCAAACACCTTCTCTTCCTCATATATATTTCTAATAAAACAACATTTTTTTTTTTTTAATTCTGAAAGCTAAAAGAGGAATGTCTCCATTAATTATTTTTTCATGACCATGGAAGTCTAATAAAGATTTCTGGCTGACATTAACAAATACTTTAATTGTTGTTTTTACATATAAAAAGATGTCTTAATTATCAAGGGAAACTTTATGTTAATGGGACGGTTAATGAATTTTTGTTATCAGAAGAGATAAAGTACTTCAAAATGACTGAATGAATTATTATTTAGACTGTACAACATTCATTTGGCTTTATTTGTTTTGATTAACTCTATGAACAGAATCACAGAATATGCTGAGTTGGAAAGGACCCAGTTCCTGAATGATTTTCTGAAAGAGAGTTCATCTTTCTGCTTAACTGTAGCGACAAAAAGCTAAGTCTCAAGATGATAGATTGTACATTTTCAAGCAAAACTAAGAAATATTTCATTTGAATTTCGTGGGATAGATATAATTAGACAAGTAGTTGACTGTGCAATTAAATTTTTAGAAGATGGGCTTTGCTTCATGTCTCATGGTTATGTTATATCTAATTAGAGAAGAACTCTGTTCAGTGAGCTATTCCTAATTTCTCTCTTCCATGTCTAGTTTTAGTAACATAGCTGATCTCACACTGCAGATATGCAGGAAAATATGTGGGTAACATGGTTTGTTAAACATTTTGTAACATAAATGCTGCAAATTTTCCTTGGTGGAAGCCCTAATCTGTTTTCATCTCTCAAGTTAAGGGTAAATTTTTCACCAGATGGAAAAGTTACTGGGGACAGAAGAGACACAAGGTTTGTAAAACCCTTGCTTCCTTAAGAAACCAGATGAAAAATCTCCACATAAATGGGATGGATTTTGTAAGCACTGAATCATACAAAATATTTGGTGAAGCAACATTAGCATCTGCAATGCAGATCTCCATCTCTATCAGGATTTTGGTTCTTCCCATATTTCCTGCAGGGTTTTTGTCCCTCAGGTTAAAAGGTTCTTCTGTAGCCTCCACCTGGGTCTCAACCTTTTGCATGGCTTTGCTCTCCAGAGCAAGAGACACAAGAAATGACTTGTAATGTTTTTATGTATCAGTAAATCTCTTTCAGTTAAAGGGCAATTTTATGCCCTCTTGATATCTTCTTTAATTTTATGTATTTACTTCTAATATTCTGATTCTCTAGTGGTGATCTGCATGGATGCTCTTCTTCGGACTGATGTGGAAAAGAATTAGTCCTGAAATCTAGAGACATGAGAAAGCTCTACAAGATCTGAATTGTGATTATACACAACTTGCTGCGTTTTCTTTTGAAGAGCCTGGTCTTTTCCATTGCATATCCAACAACAAAATTTAGACGAGATAAGAAAGTTCTTTGATTGAAAGATGTAGAGGGTTTTGTTCCCTTGTTTTGACTCTCGGACTTCCTCCTAAGAAAATGAGACATTATAATGATGGTCTCCTTTAAATTGCTGTGGTATCTAATACAAAACTTGTAAGAGCCATGTAAGTGAATTTTCAGTCCAAGATCTGTACAGATGCTGCAAGTATTTGTTTGGATAAATCTGCATATTTTATCACTATTAATATCCATTTAATTTCCTCAATGAATGTCAGGGTCAATTCAGATCTGAGCTTTCACTGAAGTCAAATGTGCTCAGATGACTTTACAACTCAGATGTGTAAAAGACAAAACTTCATTAGAAAACCCCACTTCTAATGAAGCTAAATCTATTATTTACCACGTATGTTACACTCAGCTGCTAAAAGCAAAGGTCTTGCAACAAAGTTAAACAAGTAAACCAAGTTTTCTGTCCTCTTCTCTTTGTACTGATTAATACCGTTATCATATGTCCTCATCTAAAAAATGCAAGGAAATGTAATAATGCAGTTTGGTAGAAATCCAATCAAGTTGGAAATAGTGATGAAAATTTTGCCAGAATTCTTGTTTTATCCTTTTTGACCTAATAGACAATATGCTGAATGTCAAAAAAGCTGTATCTCTTGCAACCAGCAGTATCAATGCTCTCTTCCTAATATCTTCCTGTAATTATTTTTTATTTTATTAAAAAATTAGGAAGTATTTTTATTAAGAATTAAGGTAGTAACCAGAAGAGAACAGAAGTTAGCTGTACAACTTTCTATTTTCATTAATACTGGAATAACACCCTTTGAGTATTAAATGCAACATGAATACTTGGTCCTATTGCAGTTAATGGAAATTTTCCCATGAATTTCTTTGTGTTCCAAGGAGTCCAGGCACAAGTTGCATTAGAGTTCTATCTGAAAAGTTATTTCATAGATTTCTTGATGTAAACTTTACTTTTACACAAGCAAATGGCATTGAGATAGCTGATGTAAATCTGTAAAGTTCTATTCTCCTTTGAAGTCTCTTAATGATTTACTTTCTGTCACTCCTGAATCTACCTTAATGCCCTGTTATATCTGCTGTTGCAGATATATTACATCACTCTTTATAATACTTAGGTTTTATGTTAGCATCAAGTATTGTCTAGAACAATCCATTTAGCTACTGTATTTCAGTCCCTAAGCTTTTGATAAATCTGGAATCAGGACTTAAATATTTACTATTTTCTGTTGAAGTGTACTAGAAGAAGGAGATTATGCATGCAGAAAGTGTATAGGGAGTTTGAAGATAACAAATGATACATCAAGCACAGCCTAATGTGGTTTTACTGGAGTAGAAACAGTGGTAATAAATCACCTGCCAATGTTGATAATAAAATACTGCATTGGCCTCCATCAGCCACCAGAGAAAGGTTAAATTTTATTTCTCACAATAACCATATGGTCTTCATTCCTGACATCCTGACTAAGTTCTGTCATTATTTTCTGTAGAAACAGTTATCTTTCTAAAAAAATATTCCATTAAGAATAAAACCTAATGCTTGATAACCTCCAATATTCCTGAAAAAGCTTCATCCGTTTTATGGCTATTGTACCACATAAACTGTCTTCCATTTGAGGGTAAATACAGCCTGCTCTGCAAAAGTCAGAAGGTAAAGCTTGGACTTTACCATGGCTAGCTTTAGTTGACCTCTGATGCTCTTTTCATAACCACTAGAGCTGGTCTGTGTAATTTAGTGTTTAAGGCACTAAGAACAGCATCATTAGCCTTTATGATGTCATTTATATATTTGGTTATTTATTTGGGATTTGACTTGCTAGACAGTATTCTGCACTGGGGTGGAGGAGAAAGAGATGGTTCAGAGTTCTTTCTGGTTCTCAGTAGAAGAGACTCAAACCCCAAATACTTGGTATGATAACTGATGTGATAAAACAGATTTTTACCTTTCTATTTTAGTAGTCTATGACTTTGTCAGTAGAGAGCTTCTATTCACCATTTTAAATACTGTTCCAATTCTATAAGTATTAAGTTTTCAGCATGTTTTCCACATATTCTCACGTGGTGGTTCCATGTAGGTAACAAACCTGAAAACCAATGAAGAGCAGGATGTATGCAAGAGAAGCTCATCACTGTGTCCTTTGCAGGAGTGTTGTCTTCCAAGTTCATGTCTGTTGGGCTGATCCAACCCACCTTCTCGAGGTACAACACACAAATATTATCCAGGTACAGCATTAAGTTTTACACGTTGCAAGGAATTTTCCTGAACACAAAACAGCACTTCTCAATAATGTTGATATAGATTATTGAAATAATGTTGATGATCCTAGAAAAATATATCTTATGATGCAATAAGCTGCATTAGTAAACTGAGTGAAACATCACATTTTCAATCTTGTCTCTATTAAAGTTACTGGAAGTGGCATCTGCAAAAAAAATGTCCCTCTTCCAAATAAAAACTATGGAGTCAAACGTCCTCTATATTTCATTTCCCATTTTGCACTTAGCTAATTTAAGATACATTTACTTCCTGATCACTATGTGAATGAATAACTATGTGTATATGGGAATACTTGTGTAAGATACACCTGGCAACAAAAATTAACAGGTGAAAAGGAGAAAGATGAGAAAAATGGGATAGAAAAAGAGTCAGATATATTTTTTGCAAAGTGAAAGAAAGGAGAATGGAAAAGATGGGGGAAAGAATTTAGAATGTAACACAGGCTAGAAGTTGTTTTGCTTTCACCAGAAATTAAATGGAAGAAATTGGGTTTATGGAGCTGTAGTAAATTAGCACAGTAAATGGACCATGTTAGAAATATTATAGTGCAATTCTTCTGTAAGATTCTCAGAGTACCTGAAAAAGAAAGAGCATTTCTAGTTTCCCCTCTCCCTATATGTATTTATTGTATATTATACCAGAATTTTCCCTCTGAAATATGTAAAAGGAGACTGTATCTCTTTAATAGCACACCTTGCATCCTTAGGACTGTACATGAGAGCAAATCTGTTAGTGTCTATGTTGCCTATGATACTGGAAGTGTCTGGCTTTGCAGTGTTAATTTTTCTAAATATAGTTTCAGTTGCTTAAACACCAGTTTATTATGCAAAAAAAAAAAAGACAGGCAATAAAAAGCAGTTAGAAAACAGCAAGCTATAAAATGAAGCAGAAATTAACATGAGAGATCTGTGGTATAAATGCAATGAATAAAGCAGTTAATTCTCTATATTATAATAGTGGAAGGAAACCATGCACCCAGTCGTATGTTAAAATTTGAGTCAAAATATTTTAGTGTCTGAATTATTCCTTTCACAGAAACCTCTGCTCAGATTTTAGTGAAAAGAGTACATACTGTAAATGCTGCATAATGGGCACAATGTCTCCATTGAGATTTCAATGGAGGTACAGAGGATGCTTAAGATCACTAAAAACACATTTATATTTAGCGCGGGCGAGTAGGGAACAGATGATCAAACTAAAGGGAAAGAAGTAAATCATAGACAGTTGAAACTAGGACAGGAGACCTGGGAAGAGTACAGCCAAAGTATGGTTGTGCAGGGATGGGGTGAGGAAGGCCAAAGCAAGGCTGGAACTGAACCTGGAAGAGATGCAAAGAATAACAGGAAGGGCTTCTGCAGGTACGTTATCCAGAAAAGGAAGGTCAAAGAATGCACACCCCCTCTTAAAAAATGCTGGAAAACTGATGGCAATGGATGAGGAGAGGGCTGATGTGCTCAACTTTTTGGCCTCAGTCTTGAATGGCAACCTCTCTTCCCACACTTCTTGAGTGGATGGACAGTAGGATTGGGACTTGGGCAGCAAAGTCCCTTTCACGGTAGGACTCAGCTTAGTGACCACCTGAGGAACCTCAATGCACACTAGTCTATGGGATCTCATTAGATGCATCCCAGAGCCCTGAGGTCTTGTGTGGGTGCTGCCATGTGGACAGTATGGAGTTGAGGTTGTGAGACAATGAAGCAAAAGGGAAAGAGAGGAGAAAAAGAGAGAAGAAAGAGAGCCAGAGAAAAAAAGGGGGGGGGGGCCGATCTGCACTTAATCTGGTGCAGGCCTTTCGTGTACACTAGACTTTGCATGCCTTTTGTTCACATGGGCACAGCCAGCTCTTCTCCAGGAATTCACCCGGGGGGAGGTCCCAGCACAAGTCTCAAGGTGGAGAAGGAAGTTGGCTCAGAACAGCCCTGTCCCACTTCAACAGGACTCTCTCCTGTGATCCCCTTTTCTGCAGCAATACCCAGAATGTTTGCGACAGAACATGCTTTGGTCTGGTCTTCTACACCCACCTGCAGAGCTGCATCCAGCCCTGGGGTCCCCAGCACAGGAAGGACATGGACCTGTTGGAGTGAGGCCACAGGAGGCCACCAAGGTCATTAGAGGGACAGAGCACCTCTGCTGTGAGGAAAGGCTGAGAGGAGTTAGTTTGATCAGCCTGGGAGAGAAGGCTCAGGCAACTGCAGCCTTCCAGTGTCTAAAGGGAGCCTACAACAAAGATGAAGAGGGACTTTTTACAAGAGCATGTAGCGACTGGACAAGGAGGAATGGCTTTGAACCAAAACTGGATAGGTTATGATCAGGTATTAGGAAAGAAATTCTTTATGTGAGGGTGGTGAGGCGCTGGCAGGGGTTGTCCAGGGGAGCTGTGGATGATCCACCCCTGAAGGTGTTCAAAGCCAGGCTGGATGGGGCTCTGAGTAACCTTGTGTAGTGAAAGGTGTCCCTGACCATGGCAAAGGGGATTGGAACAAGTCGATTTTAAGGTCCCTTCAAACCCAAATGATCCTATGATTTTTCCCTCAACAAAACTCCCAGCCTAACAGGTTGCTCACTTAGAAAGCTAGGCTTTTATTTCATCTGCCAAAGGTGAAACAGGTTTCACATCTTCCCCAAGGTTTCACAACATTTATCAAAAAACTGTTTTCTGTGTTACCTATGAAATTCAAATGTAAGAATGTACATGGCCAGAAATCATGAAGAAGAGAAAGTTCTCCTTATAGTCCTCGTTAATAAAAAATTCAAAGTCTAAGCTATTTTTCTTTTAGAAAGTTGCTTAAAGCGTTCTGTCATTGATCATTTCAAATGTAACTGCCTTAATGATGCTCTATATTCATCTCTGTGTGTGGGCAAAAAATGATTTTCTAATTTGATGATACTGGAAAATTGAGTTTGTAGGGTTTTTTTCTTTCCAATTCATCATACAGGAGGGGAGTATAAGACTCTATAGCTGAGAACCATACTGAAAGGGGTATAGCTTTCAAGCAATTATTTCTGCTTCCCTTCCTAATATCACATTTCACTATCTGGATAGTTCTCATCTGACTCCTTTTTACCTAGTAATATTGTTATAGTTAAGGTCCTTTGACATCAGGTCAGTCCTACCCTGACTTTTAATCCCCACATCTTTCTTGTATGAAAAATGCTCTTATGTTTTCTCCAGCCTGAAATGTCATTGGAAGAGAAACTGTCTGACATAAAAGATCATTTGTCCAAATATGCTGCCCATGCTGGATGATGACACCGTGATCACAGAATCACAAAATGGTTTGGCTAAAAAGGGACCTCTAAAGATCATCTAGTTCAATTCCCCTGCCATGGGCTGGGGCATCTTTGAGTTGATCTGGTTGCTCAAAGCCCCATCCAACTTTCAAAAATTCCAGAAAGGGGGCATTCACAGCTTCTCTGGGCAATGGATTTAACAGCCATGCTGAGAAGTCCCATGTTCAAATCTCATTGTTCAGAAAATGGTCCCCGTTTATTTTAGTGAAAACGATGAATAAAAAATGACTACATTATTCACTGAGAGTTCTCAGTTTGCTTTATTATGGTCTTTCTTTTTTTTTTTTTTTTTTTTTGCCAGTCTATCCTGGCTATTTATTAAATTCTACTTTCCTTCCCAGTTCATTTCCCACCTTTGGAACTTAAGTGCATAACTGTTCAATATAAGCTTTTTTATTTGGCGATGGAAACTTTGCTGTACTTATTTAATTCTATATCACTTCTAGGAATTGGTTCACCAGTACATTGTTTGGTTGGACTTTATTTCCTAGTTTTCTAACTAGATTTATGACCACCCTTCCACCATCATTGTCATTGTTACCCAAGGCTCTGATGCTGTTTGAATCTCATATGGAGAATGACACACAATTGTGTTAATATAATAAATAAACAAATAAATTGTGTTGATATAATAAAATATGAATGTAATAAAGTGGAAAGCAGGTGGAGGTGTCAAAATCTTGCATTGTATACTGAGACAGCAGGTTACAACATGAGATGGAGAAATTTCATTGGAAATAAACTGAGGGGAGGAATAGAAAAGTTTAAAAAGAATGGGAAAAGAGAGCAGGAAAGGGGTGTGGATTATGTGGTTTCTTCACAGGATTCTGTTGTATCATTTAATTATTTTCAGCTTGTTAGACAAAATATGTTTTACTTATGTTACGCAGATAACATTTATGCCAGACTTAATTAGTCTGTCGGAGTCTGTCACCAGTTTTAATCAGGTTGTCAGAATTTAAATTCTCTGGAGTCATAATGTAAACAATTCACAACAAGCTAACAAGTACTGTACAAAACATTGAAACATTTCCAGACATCTGTGAAGCCTTCACTTGCAAAACATTCGGATTCTTTTAAAAAAAGTCTTCTTTTTTAATTTGGAACTCGATTTCTTCTGCAAAATTTGATCAAAGGCTCAAACATTTTGAATAAATATCAGTCTGTTTCCAGGATCTTTACAAGTTCTTGGAAAGAGCTTATGCTTCACATTGAATTTGTGCAAAATGTGATGTTTTCAGATAAGTTTTCACACTTTTAGAGTATGTCAAACTCTAAGAGGACAGACTTTAAATGTAGTCTTTTAACAGAATGTAAGAGTTACAGAGTGCAGTGCCCAAGCTTCAATATTGTAACAATATTTCTGAATCCACAAACCCTTTATCCACCAAACTCTTTATAGTTGACGCCATTTATATCCTGAAAAAAAAAAAAAAGAAAAGAGATATTAGATTTTGGTTTCGTTTCAGAATGTTGGCCAGTATTGCTTCACTTGCTGCCATTATTTATTAATGGATCCTGGCAGGATCTACTGACTGGTGAATTAACCACTTTAAATATAAAGGTCAGAACTTTGGACATTCTGCTAAACTTATAAAGGTGGTTTCATATTCCTTATAGAGAGAGTTCATGCAGTTTTCTTCAAGTTTTCTGTATTTTTTTCCTAAGCAAATCTACTCAAGTTTTCACTAAAGAATTTCATCCCTTAAAACACTACTTGACCTTTTTTTTTTTCCTTCAAAACTTATGGACAGCTGCATTTTGGATCAATAACTTATCTGTGGGTAACTTCAGCTTATTTTCAGTCAACTCACAAATGGAAAAATAGATGTAGATTTAATATACAATTCCCAGGTTTATCTCTGAAGGAAAAAAAATTGGAGACTTGCCATTGGCACATAAAACTTGTATGTGTTAGGGCTGCTTCCAACTGAGATACAAGAGGCCAGAATCAGTGTCGGAATAAATTGGCATGATTTCATTAAATAAAAGTGGAGTTGTGCCCAGTTATATCAGCAGTCAATTTGAGAACATGTCCATATGGCTTCTACATTTATAATGGAGAGTCTTCAGAACCAGTAGACCAGAGATGGCATGGATTAAGTCAAGCACATAACTTTTATTTCCCTGATCTAAATCAAGTAGATCTTTCTCCAGAAATGTGTGCGAAAAATATTCGCACATCTTTAGCAACTATTCTCCAGATCACCTGTTGAATTATTATCTGGATGAATTCTCTCTGCATTTTGGAGGGGAAGAGTTCTGACTCTTAGCTTACTGAAATGTGAGTACAATGGGTACAAACTTTATTGGGAAAGTGACTATAATGCATAATTAACTTATAATTGCTTTTATCTCTTATATGCCTTAAAAACATGGCTTGTTTTTTCACCAGCCCATATAACTTTCTTCAAAACCTTTCTCTTTATATTTTCTCTCAAAAGTCTGTTGTTTTTTTTACACCTTTCAAGCAAGTTTTAAATTTTCTATAAATAATCAATGCACATTCTACTGATTCTAAACCAATGCAGCTTTTCCCAAGCCTGAAAAAAGGAGCTAATTTCTCCTTCCTGTCTCTTCCCATGACACACTTTGCCTCTAACTGTGGTGTATATTATATCCAAAGGCAGGCATTACAATTCAGATTTTGTTCATCAAGTTGCAGTGCACACCTTCCCATGTGTTTCCTTATAAGAGAAGGTAAAAAAAAAAATTACTTAAAGGATCTTGAACAAATCAGAGTAGTACAGACAGTGGTGACTCTCAATGATCAACATTTCATTTAATTTCTAAGGTGATACTGTTTCCTAATTGTATTTGCTTCCTAAATATTGTGGACTTAGCTAAGTTTATCATTCTTTGCTGTGTCAAACGAGCAAAGATGTGACCTTGCTTAGGAACCTATTGATGTTAAAAGATTGCTGGATGATTGAAATGTTCCCAGTCCAGGGTTGGTATCCAGACTTCAAGAGCTGGAATTCCAGTTGACACAGGCTGACAGTTACTTGTTTTCTCAAGAAAAAGGGCAACTGACAAAGTATGTGGAGACTGAACTCTCTTTTTTTTCCCTAGGGTTTTCCTGACAGGTAAGTTTGAGACTTGTAGAAATGTCAGGAAGATGCTGATGGCCAGAGGTTACATTTCCTATGGCTAAAAAGGCTCCCGTGTGTCAAACCTTTTTTTTTTTTCATAGACAGAACATTATTTTCAAGTCTTGTTTGTTTATGTCTTGTTTTTAGTGAGGGACAAAGATATTGGTGGAGATCTATGGAGAAATATTGGTACTTTCTGTGAACTTGCTTTTGAGTATTAAAACCTCCATTTAATCTGCATAAACCCTATGTCTCAAGGGCTTTATTTTGGTTTAGTCTTCTCCACTATGATGCCATGAAAGTTATGATCTTATGATATAACTAAATGACCAAATTATGTAATCATGTGGGGTTTTGGGTGAGTTTTTCCTCAGGAATCTGTGCCCTTTCTTACTGACTTTAAGTTAAAGGCTTTAATTCAAGCTTGATTTCAAAAAGTCCACATTACTTAGCACCAAAATAATTTTCTGACTGTGATGTACAGAAGCATTTTTCAAATAACCATGTGTACCAGGGTAAACAAAAGCCACATTGTACTTCTTCCCAGAAATATTGTTATATACACTGGAAATAATGCCCAAAGTATAAAATCTTTGTAACTTTTCTTTTTCCCCTTGATTTTTCCCAGTGAAGGAAGTTCACGTAAATATTACTTTTGCTTATAATGATTATAATAATGGGATGCCTGAATGGAGCACTGGTTTTGACTTCAGTTGATATGGCAGCAGGGGCTTGTTCCATCAAAAAATAACCTCTGTTCCCCTGGGAAAGAGAAAAAAAAAGCAGAAAGGGAAGCATTTTGAACAAATCAGAAGACAAGGATAGTGGAAAGAAGAATAAAATGATAAGGACTGTACTTGGTGAAGTCCTCTGTCAGATCTTGTTGCAGACACAGAAACTGTATAAGTCATTCAAGGGCTTCCAGAGACACTCTCAGCTAGAGACTCAAATTTGTAAGAGCCAGGAAATACTGTTGGCCAAGTAGAGAATATTCTTTGGTCTCTATGTGTTTAGAAATATCTGCTTTCTTTTGGTTTTTAAATTATTTTATTTAACAGCTCCAGGAGGCAGATGTTGGGAGGTATTTTCAATTCTTCGCTCTGTTTTATTGGGAAAGAAAATAGAGCCAAGATTTTCACCCTTCTACAGAACTATTTTATTTATCTGTGCACACGGAATATTATTGTGTTTTTCTGGCTTTCCTGCAGAAATTGTTTTCCTTGAATGAATATTCATTAAGGCAGAGAAAATGACTTTGTAGACATTTTTTTTTAGGACGCCTGTGTTAGAGGTGAAAACCTGAGATCTTTTGTATATTTACTTGGTAATAAAACACTTCTTGCAATACAGAGCTCATGCAGAATACCTTAGAGCCCACTAGCACTCAGCAGGAAAGTGGAGGACCTCAATTTCTGCTGTGAAGCAAATAAGCAGGTAAACATGAACTTAGGTCTTCTTTCTCAAGTTAGCTGTCCTGCCCTCTTATCTAGAAATGTATTATTTCACATTTCTCTTTTGAAGATTTTTAAACCCTTCTGCTCATTTTCAATTAAAATTCTGCAAATTTTGGACCTTTTGTAAGATTTTGGTAATATAGATGTGTTTCTGAGTTAAAAGCAATACTGCCTTATAATGCAGTACGAAAATATAATGTACTGAGCAGTATAAATAAGGGGAGAAATATCCCTCTATTTCTTCACTTAAAAGAAGTGGAATGCTGTTTTCTTGCAACCTGCTTTTTTCCTGATTATCTTTGACNAGCATTTAAAAGAAAAATAATCTTTTCAGCCTCCTCAGGAGGGACTCTATCTTTTTCTCCATTCCTTAATGAGACTTTTTGAATGTTAGTTTAATTAAAACAGAGATTACACAAACAGTGACTTTCAACATTATTTCAATTAAAAATAAACCCAGATCATGCTTTATTTTGATACTTTGATTTCCAATGCTATCATGGCATTTTTCTTATGAAAATCAAGTATTAGTAGCAATCTTCTCTTGACACTGAAGATGATGTTTAAAATCCCTGGAGTATTTAAAACAAGAGACAGCTCCCAGCACGTACTGGTGCCATGGAAACCAACATTTACTCTGATATATTAAGAATAACCTGNAGAGGTGAAAACCTGAGATCTTTTGTATATTTACTTGGTAATAAAACACTTCTTGCAATACAGAGCTCATGCAGAATACCTTAGAGCCCACTAGCACTCAGCAGGAAAGTGGAGGACCTCAATTTCTGCTGTGAAGCAAATAAGCAGGTAAACATGAACTTAGGTCTTCTTTCTCAAGTTAGCTGTCCTGCCCTCTTATCTAGAAATGTGTTATTTCACATTTCTCTTTTGAAGATTTTTAAACCCTTCTGCTCATTTTCAATTAAAATTCTGCAAATTTTGGACCTTTTGTAAGATTTTGGTAATATAGATGTGTTTCTGAGTTAAAAGCAATACTGCCTTATAATGCAGTACGAAAATATAATGTACTGAGCAGTATAAATAAGGGGAGAAATATCCCTCTATTTCTTCACTTAAAAGAAGTGGAATGCTGTTTTCTTGCAACCTGCTTTTTTCCTGATTATCTTTGACTGTTGCTCTGCCTAATGTGAAGTTTTCTAGTTGGTGTATTATGTCAGGGATCACCGAAGGAGACAGGATAATTGAGTTACTATCTTAAGGGAGAGTTTTTCTTCTGCTAGGAATTAGATTTCTGCCTTGGCTGAGTTTGGTACCTTTTGATGTATCTTTATGGTATTCATATAGGAATGAAACTGTGTAATTTCCTTTAATCCCACATAAAATATTAATTTTGTGCCCATCTTTCATCTTTACAGTGTACTGGATTTATGACAAAAATTGAAATGAAGAATTCAAATGCTTGTTGCAGTACTACCTGGATCCAGGGCAAATCTGTTTCTGTTGTGACACCGTTGATTGATTGTGTCTAATTAACTGTAAACCTGAATTTCATTTTATCGACAAAACATGAAAGAATTAACTGAAGCAGAAAAGTGTTGGGAAAGAAAAAAACTTCTATGAATGACAAACACAAGTTATAAGCTCAGATGCTTAGTTTGCTGTAATAAAGCCAGCACACAAATATCTGTTTCTGTGATGGAATACTGTCTCTAAATTTTATCTGATAAAAGAATACAGTTAG
>WEIV01013808.1:53570-73574 GCA_013390005.1 Calyptomena viridis
GGAATAACTAAATTGGTAAAAAAGGGCAAGAAATTGGTAGCAAGGTTTTGCAGGCTGCTTTATTGTATTTCTGTGGTGACCTGGAATAACTCACTTATTTTTATTGCTGGTCTTCTGTGACTGGAAAGTGCCAATGAGACAGAACTGTGTATTTACACAGCATTTGTCTTCGTGTCTTCATATGACTTCTAGTACTGTACTTGACTAGGTGAAACTAAAACCAGCTTGCAAAACACTTTTAACTTTCCATAAGTACTCATAATATACACACCCAAAAGGCCCTCTGAAAAAGTTAAGTAAATATGATTTCTAGAAGTATCCTCTGACTGTACTATTTTCCAGCAGTTTATTACTTACACTCAGGTCAACCACAGACTTAGGGTTCTGATATGACATTTTAATGCTTAGATACTGTTGGGTAGAAAAATTAACAAGTAAAATAAATTTGTGCCTATTGTGGCTTTACATCTCTCAGGAATGCTTNTGTGTGTAACTTATACCCATTACATGCCTTTTTTCCTACAATACGCTATGAAACTTCTGAGAATAATTTTAGATTGACTTTTAAAAGATTTTTTCTCTAGCTTAATCACTTAAACATAGGTGTGAAATTTCAAAAGCTACCTAAGCATTTTGAATGCCCAATATCCATTAATTTCAAATCACTTGAGCAGCTCTGAAAAAAGGCTGTCACCCTGGGGTGACATTTCAAATCTGCTGAAGTTGATGGTAAAATCTACATTGACTTGGGCAGGATTAGAGAGTTTCCCTTATGTGGTGGTGGGAATAAGGCTCTAAAGTAGCCAAAAATCCAGTCATTTGACAAAAACAAGGAAGCTGGTTCTTAGTGTTCAGGGAGGAGGGTTTCTGCTCATCTGAATGAAGCTATTCTCATAACTAAAGGTAAGTGCTTTCATACTTTCACTGAGTGAGAGACTGAGAAATGCAGTTTTGGTCTCATTATAACGGGAAAACTTGCCTAGATTGTCCAGAGTTACAGTGCTGAAGTAGCGTGGAGCAAAGAAGACTTGACATTTCTCTTTTTTAAACCTGTTGTTAGTTTTATTTCTGTGGACATAATTTGTAAAAGGAAAGGTCAAATCATCTCAGAAGTAGGTGTCTGTCTTGAGCTATGTAGGTAGTTGATGTGGGTAGTGTAACCATTTACAATGCAAACTTAGAGCCTATGAAAGCTCAGTTGTAATTTAATAGGGATTGTCTCTTCAGCTGGAGTATTTTGGTTGGCACACTAATATATTCCTTTCCCAAAAGTTTAGGAGTCATAATTGCAGTAACTTTTCACAGGAAGTAAACTATAGGTATAAACTTGAAGGAATACTGCATTTTTTTTTTGGCTCCAGCATGGCCAGTGTTGTTGATCAGCAATTTCTGATATGTTTTAAACATACTTTCACTAGACCTAAGGGCCAGTGAACTTCATTATGTTCTTTCTGGATTTTTCCTCTTAAGGAAACATTTATTTATTTGGAATAAATATTTATTCTATTGATTTGGAATATATGTGTGTAATGATAGAGTTCTTTTCAATTAAAGAAATTTTGTGACTTGCATATCAAAATCATCAAAAAGCTGAACAAAAACTATGTTAACCTGTCCCCCACTCTTATAAGGTTTTCTGGACCTCTTTTTAATGTCCTGATATTTTTAAGAAGTAATAATGAAACCCCTCCCTCCCCTGAATTAACACAAAAAACCAAAACCCAAAACAACCTGAGGTCATTAGGCTTATTAGAGCATAGGGGAGGGTTGGTAAAGAAAGGTAACAGTTAAATTACTTGTTACTGATCTGAGGGAGAAAATGCTACAATGGCAATATGTGACTAATGGAAGTGTTAGTTGGAGAAGACCAGACTGCTTCATCTGCACTCTACCTTTGTTTGCTCTGCTGATATTACACAACCCTTCTAAAAAGCAGACCCACATTTTAATTCTGTATATATTGAGACATAATATTGGCAGTGTTTCCATGTGCCTGCCTCATTATATTTGTAACTTTTACAGTCTGATTTCTATGTCACTCTGCCTCTATAATTTATAACAGTTCTGCATCAAACAAGCAATCCTATTACTAAATAAAAGCAAACCTCTGCCAGTTTTCTTGGGTTTAATATGCATGTAATCAATAGTAGCGATTGGTGATATTTTTTTTTCTGGTTTTGTATATTGGCCTGGTTAGAAATTTAAAAGGTGCATTGGGACAACTAGTTCAGTTTCATTCAGAAGTAAATAAAAGCACAAAAAAAATCCAATTATCTATGTTAGAGAAACCCATCTTCCAAACTCATTTGTTTTTATTGAATTAAAGGGCTGATTAAAATGAGGAAATACTTCAAGTTCTACAGACTTTACTTTTAAAAAAAATTAGATCAAGGAAATCTGAGTATTTTCATGCTTACATGCTCTCATGATTTAGAGCCAAAGATGATATAAAAAAACCTCTAGAACAGATTAGTTTTGTTTTATTTTTTTTTTTTAGCACATGCTAGAAAAGTTTCAGGTCAAATCTTCCAGTTAAATCTGTCTATCTGTTTTGTTTTAGCTTGAAGCTCAAACATGAAATTGTTGGCTGAAAATTTTTTCAGATAAATTTAAGACTGGATGAACAATACCTAAATTGTGGGGAACAATATTTAAGATAACCAAGTTTCATTTTTCTCACTTCCTGAGGTTTTTCCTCCATCCCTTTTGGTTTAGTTAATTTTTATGAACTATCAATAAAATACATGGGAATGGCCAATTTTTAAGTGATTGAGATGTAGGAATGATCACAGTGGCCTACAGATTTTTGGTTCATCTCCTTCAGTTTTATGAATTCAGATTTATCCCTTTTTCTATAACAAAATAGAAACTAGGTTTAGAGCTCTGTGTAATTACAGTCAGAGTATCAATCCTGCATGAAACTCATACACCTTTGGTTTCTAGGAGACAGTATTTGATTGTGGTACCTATTTGCAAAATAGGATATTAAGGGGTTTTTTTTTGTTGTTTTTGGGTTTTTTTGCCCTTAATTCTGCTCTAGTAATAAAATGATGCTCTGACTGAAGTTTTCAATTTATGACAGAAATTTCCCGTTTACTCTTGACCTTCTTTCTCAGTTTAGCCTATGAATGAATGTGCTGTGGATGAATAGGGAGATTAAATGCTTTATTTAAAAACGATGGCCTAATTTTGTATTGAGCACTTTGAGAATTGAGTGCAGCCAGGAAACAATGGCTCAGATGGCTATTTGAAATTTGGTGGATCAAGACTGATGGAGAATGTATTCCTTATGACACTAGCAATATCCTCAGTCCATGTACCAAATATGTAAATTTTTTACTAATTGTTTCAATAATTAAAGTTGAAATGTAATAAAATAATTACAAATAAGTGTATGGCAGCTTCACCATCTTTGTATTTTAAGATTCAGTAAAGCATTTCATCTTATTGGATTTCTTGCAAATTTTTTATTACTTGTGAATGCAATACTGAATCTTTGAATATATTCCCTGCTATGGAATTAAAGTGCAGTCAATGTCTTATAATGAATCTACTGTCTAACCAAAAAGAAATCTTTTAAAATATTATTACATCTTGACTTTTTTAATTAGAAAATTATAAGTGTGCATTTCAATCTTAGAGTTTCTACATGTGTTTTGCACTGAAGTTTAAATATTACAGTTATATTGGTGATGACTTTGAGCACTGCTGCTGAGGATGCTTAGAACTCATCTCAAATTATTAAAACAGACCCAAACCAAGGTTCTGACTGCATTATATAATAGTTTTATCTTTCTAAAACTGAACTTTAACACTGTCTTTAAATTAAGCAATGCTTATCTCTGCCTCTTTCTTGCTTGTGCCTTTGATTTACCTACAGTTTTATGACAGAAAACTAAAAAGGCAAAGAACTCCTTGCACAAGGAGGCAAATGTTAATAGGAAAAAACACAGTATATGAGTGCAATAATCTCATTTCAAGGGTACAGTGAGAAACCAGAGTAATGGACTACTCTTCCAGTTTATGGAATACATTGTGTATCCCTGTGGTAGCTCTTTTCTATCTTTGTGTTGAATCCTTTAGAGAGGAGCTGTGATCTTGAGATAAAGACAGTGATTCACTCCTCATGAATAGCTTTCATTCTAAATATAACTTCTACTTAAAAATGAGCAACTCTTACAGCTATTTGCCTCTTAAGATCATAAGATCTCTGGGAAAAAAACTTCATTTCTTCAAGTATTAGTCAGTTCTTAAAAGGCCGAAGTTATAATTTGACATTGTAACATCTCTACTTGAAGTGAGCTTAGAGGGAAAGAATTTTAGATAACATGTCCCCAAGTGCGTTGTAGGAACTGATGTTGCAAAAACCCCCCACTTCTATGATTCGAAGTGGGAAGGTAAGATGGGAAAAGACTTAAGATGATCAAGACGTGCCATTAGCCCAGGACTGCCATGTTCACCACTAAACCATGTCCCCAAGTGCCACAGCTCCATGTCTAAGGACCTCCAGGATGGTGACTCTAACACTTCCCTGGGTAACCTGTTGCAGTGCTTGGCAACTTTTTGGTTGAAAATAAATTTCCTAATATCTGCTCTGAACCTATCCAGGTAAAACTTGAAGCCATTGAAGTATTCCAGGCTTCTGCTGTAAAGAATCCATATTTATTTAATTATCTAATAAAATTTTTGCTAAGTTTCAAGCATGACAAACAGCCTTTTTTCAGAACTCTTGCTACTTGTTTACGTATCATAAAGAAGCATTATTTTACCTTGTCCTGTTCCAAGGATTTTATTGACAAAATTGAGTTTTCAATAGTAATTGTCTAGAAAAACTGTCGCACTAAAATTATGAGCTTCTGGGTTTTTTTTTAGCTAGATTGGAAACCAAATTTTAAACAGTTTTTTCTCCTGCTACATGATTGGTATAAGTAAACTGGATTTCTTTTATACAACACTCATGATGACTTAATCATTGTTTTTGTAAGCTTTTCTATAGTCTGTGCTTTATGAAATTTGACTGCACAAATACAGAAATACAAGGCTAATGAAGTATCTGGTTCACTGTTGCCTTTAAGAAGTGCTTCCTGCTCATTTCCACCTCCTGTTGTACATTTTAGTTTTCGTTTTTCTTTATGGAAGTTCACATATTGGGTTATTCTGTATGTGGTGAGTATATGATGCGTCAAATACCAGCAGACTGAAGAATTTTGTATGCTAAATGCTTAGTCCTGCTGAGAATCTGTTCAGATAGTGTTCATAAGAACAGACTTTTGTCTGTATCTGTACAGTCTGTAAGTGTTTTTGAAGAGACACTTTTGAGGTGTTTAAGTGTAATGGAGCTGAGGTGATGCAGGAGAAAAAGGAACAAGGGACAGTAAGTTACACAAACTCTTGCAATATGATAAAGATGGAGTGAAGGAAGTAGATTTTCCTAAATTGTTAGGGCTATTACTCCTGGTGCAGTAGGTAAAAATACTTTAATTCTTAGTGTCTTTTGTTTTTCATGCCAGCTTATCTGGGGGAAATGTGTTACACTGTCTAAGTGCTGCTTCTCTACATTCTTTTTACTCTTGTCTGGGGAAAAAATGCCTGTAAATGACCTAAGCATTTCCTTTTTTCTATTTTCCTGTTCTTCAGAGCAAACGTGTGCAGGGCGAGCAGTATTGCAAACAGAAAAAACGTACTGCGGGAATGTCTTTTAGCATAGCAAAAAATGCTATGTTTTTGTGGCACAGAAATACTTGAACGTCCTCTTTTCCTGTTTGTCCCCTCTTTGTTAGAGCAGCCAGGGATGACAATGACCTCCTCCACATCTCTGCAGAACGCTTAGCGACTGATGTGGAATTCCGTGGAGCGGCGTTAGGCTGCGGAGTTGCAGAGTTTACTACAGCGAGCAATCTGCTCGCAGTCTCGTTGCTGCTCTACACCCCACACGTCTGGGGGGAGCATGTGCGCTTGGGTAAATCCTGGAAACTCCCAAGCAGGGGCTCCTTCAGAATCAACCCGCAAAAGCCCTTTCGCTGTAAGCTGGTGCGACAAAATTTGATGCCAATGAAGAACATCCTCGGGCTTACTGCGAGGAGGCGGTGGAGTTAAAATGTTTTTGGTTGCTGATGCGATGCGAGCGTATTTTCTCGTATGGAAGGTTGAACGATATCTTGTGTTAAGTGCATTTTCTTGCTCCTTGTGTCACGTTCGAGCCGAGCAGCGGCTGCCGCTGTTTCTCCAGAAGGTGGTAGCATCGCTCTGTGCTTGTTCGGAGCATCTGGGTCCTCTGGCTGATGTGCATCTCCTCTGTTACTCACAGGCCTTTATTCACGCCGTACGTCTCCAGTATATCGTCTATTTAAATAAGTAGAAGCTTATTTGTAAGTTCAGGTTTGGGGATTTTTTATTGGGGTTTTTTTGTTGTGTTTTTCTTTTTTAAATAAAAGCTTTAGAATTATATTTTTTCTTCATTTTTCTTGCTCTCTCTTTAACCCAGTCTGCAGGGATTTTGCTCTTAACTCAGGACTGAAACAAAGAATGCGACATGCACACAAAATAAACTAAAACGATGCCAAGCCACAGATTCACTGTGGGAACAGTCCTAGAGGACTTTGAATTTAGGCTCCAAAGAGGTATTACCCTATTGTGCAAGTGAAGGAGTGAGGTGAATTGCTTGTAGAAAGATGTTGTGTGTGTAGGGACCAATCCAGCTGTGAGCCTTGGGAGGACTGTGCAAAGCCTGGCAAGGCTGGATTAAAGGACCTTACTCTGGGAAGGGGAAAACTCATATCCTGTCCTTTGGGCTGTGACACTGAGAAGGCTGAGTCTTGCTCAGCCCCTAAAATCCAAGGTGGTGAGGCTGTTTTCTGGTTTGATTCCTATTCTTCAATTTGTCAGTGGTTTTGGGTTGTACCTGACTGTCAGTTCTGACAGCAGCATGTTTTTTACAAGTAGAAGGCTTTCCCACTGGGACAAGCTGCTGCAGAGAAAATGTTTGTTTTCCTGCTGTGTTTGCTTAAACCTCACCAACCTGATAATAAGCCCGATATTTTCTTAAATGGAAGGATTAAAAGGAAAATGATTTATTGTTATTATGAGGAGATCATACTAAGGTGAACAGTATGCATCAAGACTGTTAACTGGTGTTTCAAGAAAAGAAAAAGAAATAAATTTTAGAACAGGAAAATTAACACTTGCTACACACAACCAACACCTACTATAGTATGATGCAATCTCTATACCTAAGAATAAGAGGGAAGCAAATTCAAAGCCAGTTACCTTGACTGATGAGGAGCTCCAAGCAGCCTTTTGAAATGCTGAATTGAGAAATGAAACTAAGGAAGGTTCTCAGCTGTTATTGTGAGAGCAGTTTATAAATGAAATGTTTCAGATTCTTGTGCACTATACACTTCTGGGAATATTAATGTGAATAACCTCTGTCCTTGGTTTTAAGTAATAAAGTTTCACCATCCTTCAGGTAACTTGCCAGCTGTGCCTGGAGAGAAAGGCCCATAACAGACTTCAGGGCACTGGGTTTCTGTTTTTTTCAAGACAGAGCTAATAATGTATTAAATAGGTCTCATTGCAACTCAGGCTGTCAAGATTTTTTTAATATGTTGCTATTCGAATTATGGTTTTTACATGTCTCAATTTAGTTTAGGTGCTTAGCATATATGTTGTATGGAAAGCGTGGGCATCTTGCCACTCACAAATATTAAATTTGAGCAGTCTGTAAATGCTGTCTTCTGGGCTGTCTAACTGAAATAGCTGAAAACACAACTTTTTTCACTCATGTCTGACTAAAACTGAAAAATATGGGAGGTTTCTAACTTTTGAAGACAGTGAGAGCAACAGCCATGTGACATACATGCCTGGCAACTCTTTAAAACATAAAATCACTTTTTTTCCCTGGAGTCTTTATCCTCTAAAAGTATTAATTGATCTATTCCACTAAACTTGATAAATGTTGCAGATGTTGAAGTTGTCTCACTTTTTCTTCTCCCCATTTGACAGTTCCCTTGCAGCATGAGTTCAATGGAACCAGAGTCTCTGGTTTTCTATCGAATGGGGCACTCCAGAAGGAGTTGAAAGACCAAAACAGAGCTAGGTTGGATTGCATGTTTTTCCAAGGAATTTTCAAATCCACTGCATGCTGAATCAGTCTTGTCTACTCAGTGCCCTCCTACTACTTCGCAGAATTGAAATGTTAATTAAATTCTCTCAAAACCACCTTTCTGTGTGCAAACAGATGCAATACATCTTAGGTTTCCACACCACCTGCCTCCTATATCTATTTCATACCAGTAGCTGTAGCTGTTTTTTTTATTACTAATGCCTTTAAGACAAACACTGTTTGATGTTTCTGTTATCTGGCAAAGTTTAGAATCAGACCAAGACAAATTCCTAAAGCAAACGGATCTATAAGTATTGATTAAACGCTAAAATTTCGAGGAAAAATGCCCTCAAAGGAACTCAGTTTTTAATTCTTCCTCTCCTTGCCCAGTGGATTCCCCAGCCCTGCTGAATGCTCTGAACGCCTCCTCTGAGGAGCGAATTTTTTTGCAAAGCCCTGAAGCCGATTTTCCTCTAGATGGCAGGACCACTTTAGGTTTCATCGCAGTCACTGAGTTATTGCTGGCCCCTGGTCCCCAGGGTGGTGCTGCTAATTTAGTTGCTGGGAGAACTTTATATATTCTGAATAAGTGGGGAAGGGTGGGTGAGAAATAGCTCATGAGCAGTTTGTGTGGAGCACTTAGTGAGGGATAGATCTGCTGCTCCGACATTTCCCTGCATCTCTGAGCTGCTCTCCAGTGATGTTGTTTACCATGGAATATGTACTGAGCTTCTCCCTTACATGTTCATAGGGCATGAAAGGCAAATTTCATGTGAAATAGAAATTAAATCTCTACTGTGATCTCGGGATGTTCCTTTGTTTCAAGAAGCACAGACTGCACCAAGGTATTTTCAGTGCTGCTGTTCTCACTTGGGTGAAAGCAGCAATGGTTGCATGTTGTTGGCATATCAAGTGATCTTCCCCCTGTTTGCTTAATTTGTCATACATCAAGCAAGGCCTGAACTGCTCCACTTAGGTCACCCCTTTGTTTTTTTTGCAGTGATAAAGGCTTCCTTCTATCTTATGTAGAAAGAATTAACCTGCTGAAACAACCCAGAGGTTCTGTTGTGGAAGTGGAATTTAAACATTTTGACATTCAATAGCAGTTAAAGGATTTTAACAAAGAAACTGGTCTTGCTTATTTTTCCTTTCATGTTATTCTCTGTATGTAAAAGGGTGACAAGCAGTATCTTCTCTTTTGAGATCCTCTCAGAGCTACAAAAATATGAAGGAAACTACAGTAAATTAGGAGGCTTCCTTCAGGATGATAAGTACTGTAGCATCTCCATTTTTATGACTATAGGTGTCTTGGTTACCATTGAAGAGGCTTTTTGAATTTTTTTAGAATTATTTGAGGTAATGCTATTTGTAGTAGTGCTACTGCAGGCTGTGCCTGAATTGATTGTGATTACAGTCTGTTTTGAAAAACAGAATGAAATTAAGAAATTCAGTGAAGTAATCTGTGAAAGTGGCACAGGAATGCCAAAGTCATTTTGTTAATGTGCTCTTAATAGGCATGAGAAGCTCTGAGATGATTCCAATGTTATCCAGGCATTTGAATCTGTTTTGATTATGCTCATGTATTTGTATGATATTTGGACCAAATTACTAACTCATTTGTAGGTGATAATTTGCTGTCTTTACCAGGATTAAGTTAACATTAACTCTCCTGACAACTGGGACCGGAGAAATATTCTGCATATCTCAATTAAACACGAATATAAAAAGGGGGGTTGTATGGAAATAGATAACCTTTTTCCTCGGAGGTAAATAGTTGAAAAAATTCAGTTTTCCCTTTCCTGACACTGAGGAAATATATAAAGCAGAGTAATACTTAGGTCTGCATAATTTATAGCTCAGCATATTGCTGAAAGCTTTCATGAAAGCTTAAATTTATAGATATTTCCCAACAATACTAATTGAAAACTGTGCTTTCAGTTTTAATCTAAACACCCTCCTGGTATCTTAACAAAAATGTGGCTTTATGGAGCTAATTTTATGTGTCAACAGAGAAAGAGATCTGTTGCTCCCATAATATAAAATTGGTAGGAGCACTGTTTCTGAAGACTTTGTTGCTGTGGCCTGCAAGAGTGGTCTAGTTGATAAATAAAAAATACTATTAAATAATTGAATTCATGTTTGATTTTGTAAGTTGATTAATGCAAGCATGATGATGATGAAGATAGCTTATGAAAGAAGAAAATGACAGAATTCTATATCCATTGTTCAGACAAAGAGTATTTACTCTTTGCTTCCTGTCCACTAAATTAATGTTTGTTTAAAAATGGTTTCATTTTTCATGAAGATCCTGAATAAAATCTTAAAGTAATGTGAAGATAATAAAAAAAATAAAGAATATGTTAAGCCCTGAAAGATGGATGTAAATGGAGGACTATATATTTGAAGCTGTGCTAAGCAAAGCCTTCCCCAAATTCCTATTATTTAAACTTTTAATGAAATATCTCAGAAATAGATACTTGTGAAATGCTTACTATTAAATTCTTGTGTATTTTAAATGCTTACAAATAGTCTGAGTTTGTCATTTGAATGGTACTATATAATATGGTAAATTTTAAGTCTTATGGTGTGTTTGATTTAAGGAGGCAGTACATAAGGTTTGCAGATATCTAGCAAAGTATGAGTCAAACCTTAAATTCACTGGAGAAAGAGGAATATGCTGTTTTGCCTGGAAAAAACTGATGTATTTGAGCTTAGACAACTTGCAGAAAATAAGGGCTTATAATATAAAATATATAAAATAATATAAAATTATAAAATAAGGTTTAACCGCTTCCATTTGCTGTTATTCCATACGAGTTGTCTCTGAAAACTTACTGAGCACAGGAGTTAAAAATATGACAGCACTTGAAGGATTCCATCTATAAGTACTGGGGCAGTGAAATCCTGGTTGCCTGTGCTGTGTGCACTTCTGTTGGAAGCTCCTGAACTACAATCCTACTAAAATAAGCCAAGGTAATGAATGTGTTTGCAAGTTGTGTTCAGAAAGAGATGCATTGTGTACCTTAGTGCAATTGTAGAAGAACGTGATGTTCTTGAGTCTTTCAGTTGTGTAACATGGCTTAAAAAAGCAATGTCAGTATTTACCTATAAAATAAAAAGTCGGAAAGTGGGGAAAAAATAAATGGCATACTGAAACCAGCAATTTTCTTCTAAAATTTACCTGTAAAGATGCAGTTTTTAACAGAAACAAACAAAATATGGTTTTGATGGCAGTTAAGTCAAGAAAGCTTGCCTTAAAGTTTTCTAAAATGTCATTCAAGAATGGCCCTGGAATGGTTCTATTTCTTTCCAGAAATGAACAAAGTTTATCTAATCTGTTAAAAAGCTGTATCAAACCAAGCATTTTGATTAATACAGGTGAAGGAGTGGGTAAGGAGGCAAGTAACTTCCCCAGGTTTTAGCTCCTCTCTTGGAACAGATATTTGATAAAAGGACACAGGAAGAAAAACCAAAGCAAAATAAGTTCCTGTAAATAAAAGAAAATAAAATGAATTGAGGGAATCACCTTCAGGATGAAGTGTTACAGGGGGGTCTTTCTGGTGTGTCCCCTGAGTGTGCTGTGCATCCTGAAAAACTGAACGACAAAACAAAAAAGACGAAGGAGAGAGAGGTCAAGCATATTGTTAATGGAAAAAAAATGACAAGTTGGTTGTGCTGTGAATTTTAATAATTTAGAGGACAAACTTGCTTCTTTCAATTGATTGCCCACTGACAATTCTTGTGCTGGCCAATAGTTAATAAATGAACTTTTATATGAACATTTACTACAAGTATAATATTTTCAAGTTGATCAACATTAGCAGGATTTGTTCCCAACTAATCTAGTTAGAAATTACTTGTTGTAGACAGTGAAACATATTGATGTTGTAAACTATGAATGAAATGAGCAAAGAGTTGTCTGGAAGTCTCAAACTTGCACTATATAATAAGTTGTAATTTTATTTCTTCAGATGACGACTTTGTAAAGGAAAAGAGGTTCCAAATTGGATCTGAAAACTGTATATCCAGCTGCCTTTGCAGCTTTTAAAAGACTATCAGGAATGACAGAAAAACACGTTTCCCAAAGTTTTCAGGAGCCTGATGCTCATCCAAAGCACCTGAGACTGTCCTTTTAGCCTTGGCTTATCCCCCTAGTAGCTCACACCAGGCTGGAGGTGTTGTGGCAGCAGGACAGAGCTCCTGCATTTCTGGGCACTGTACCTTTGCCTCCACTAAATGGCACCTGAATGTCACTGCTGCTCCCCAGCCAAGCCAGCAGAATAAAGACAAACCCCTGTCCCCCAGAACTTTGGTACCACCAGCTGTGGGATGTGCCGAGTTGACTCGGTGCTGATACGACAGGCTGGGGGTCAGTGGCACTGGGCAGAACGTGTGTGGCTTTGTGCACACCTGGGTGTGAACATTTCCCTCAGGCAGGACTTTTCCCTCCTGTTTTCCCCTCCATCCTGATCTCCCTCTGTCACACTTTCCAAGCTTCTGTGTAGATTGGACTTATATGGTGCCAGAGGTTTCATCATTCCCCAGGGATGGTTGAGGTGTGTTCTGTTATGCTTCCAAGTTGAAATTGTTTTGCTGCCCTAAATCAGTTCAACTTGTCAAGTTATGCTCGCCACCATCTTCATTCCAAGGTGCTTTTTCTCAGTTTCTTACTTGGCAAACACTTGCCTGGGTTGCTCTGGGACCTGCAGTAATATTTGGCAAGTGATACTTGCCCCAGATCGTTGATGTTCCTTTAAACAAGGCAAGATGGATTGGAAAATACTTGATGCTCTCTGAGCTTGAAAACAAATGACTCTGAAGGCCAGAAGGGAGCACCAGTAGGAGGGACAACACCCAGGTCCTAACCCTGCTCCAGTGCTCAAAGGCTTTGCCAAATGTAGGACAGTATCAATAGAAAAGGCAGAACAACGTAAACTTCACCCTGTGCTGTTGGAGAAAATTGGTGTGGAGGAGGCAGATGTGGAAAATATTGCTATGGTGGGTTCATCTGGCAGGAGCAAATGATCATTGAAACAAAATCCTTTTTCAGGAAGGCATAAGGTTTCTAGTTCATCTCAAGAATGTGAGAAATGTTGCGTTTAAGTCAGTAAAATTGAATTTATTTTGGAGTTGGAAATATATTGGAAGCTTCTAATGTTTTTTATACCTCCTAAGCTCAAGGTATTTCAACAAATTTGAGTAAAATTAAACTCGGTTATTTGGTAAAACATTTAATTGGTTTAAAAGAATGAAAACCTGTTTTCGGTTTGGTAACCTAACTTTGTAAAAGTGATGAGGAGAAAGCAAACGTGATCCACTCCTCGCTTACCTACTTTTGTTCTTGTTCTTACCTATAACCCCCCAAATGGCAGGAAAGTCTGATGCAAAACCTGTTTATCTTTTGGATGAATAAGATATTCCCACAAATGGATTGTTGTGTTCTGTTCCATAAGTACAGTTGTTAATTATGGTACTTGTTTAAAGCTATGTTAAATTTCCAAGTCCTTCTATATCTAGTCTTCTGCATAGAATCTCTTGTTGCTGTCATAGAAGAATCACTGAAACAGCAGTTGTGGAATTAGAGGGTAACATTTTTGCATAGTTCTAAGTTATAGCTCGATTCTTCCAGTCTTCTTTCATTAAGCCAAACAAATACCAGACTATTTTTTCTTCTTTGTCAGGTTAGAATTTCATACCCTTTGCTTTCCTGGGAATTGTAAAGAAAATAGTAAGGGGAAAAAAAAGTCTGGTTTTCTTTAGATTGTAACACTGGGGGATGTGTGGTGTGGATTTTTGTTTGTTTTTTTGTTTGATTTGCTTTTTATTTTGAAGCTCTGACACTTGGGGTCATGATCTCAGTGTGTGAGGTGTACTTAAGTATTAATTGAATTTATATGCCAGCTACAAGGGAAAAGGCTTTAATTGATGCTGCAAAAATACACTTCAGTCATATTGAAAGCAATGACTGGGAAAAAAATTTCTGCTTAATATTTCAGCTCATTGTTTGTAACTTTACTTACTTCTGGAGTTTAGAACAGCGTTAGGTGCTTTAAACAGTTTTGAAAGTGAATTCAAAGGACTAAACTGTATTCAAGGCAAAAAATGCCTCCTACTAATCTTACTGAAACAAAATCTGGTTCTTGCATTCCTACAACCTTCAGGGTCCTGTTGCTTTTGGTGTCAACTGCAGATATCAATAGTGACACATGGAGGTTGGTTGTTTGGGTCTTGCAGGCCTGCTTCTTTTTAAACAGTGTTGGCAACTTTGGGGAAAAATAGAAATACTCAACTTTAATGTGTCTTAAAAATATGAAGGCAAAAGATTTTCAGTGTAGTAATGTAAATTCTAATCCATTCAAAAGGTTTATGATCTTCTGAAGTCTTGGAGAAAGACTTTTTCCTCGAAGGCAAGGTGGGAATTATATATTTTGAGAGGAATTAATTTCAAAGTTAATTTTTAAATTTGTCTTTACATCCTGATGCCTACAGCTGAATGCATTTTTTATGTTATAAGGATATTATGAATATGATATAAATTATTCAGTATAATCCTGGATTTAAAAGTTTCTTATATTAATAGTTAGAGGCTTCTTAAGTACTTCAAAACCCATAAAATAAGTTACTAGCACAGTAGGTTATTACAAAGGGTCACCCACTTGTGTATGCTGAGTAAAACTTTCCTGTGTTATTATGCTAGGAAAGTTAAATATGTGAGCACAAATATACTATGAAATCCTCTAATAGAGACACAAACATATGGGCATCTAGATTAGGAGTTGCCAGGTCCTTCTTGTTAGTCCTGACTGGGTGCCAGAGGTGTGCAATGAAAATCAAACAACCTGAACTCTGGAATTTGCATTTCAGTCCCACGGGAACTGGAGCCAGTCTGGCTGAAACTTGTGTGGGTATGTGTAACACTGGTGGAGAATGTTGTCACCTGGATGAGGTGTGGCATCAAAAGAGTCGTTTGACTTGCTAATTACCTGCTAAAAGTCTTGTTAAAAATGCACCATAACAGAACGTTAACAACGACTTGGAGTACATGGGAAAAACCAAAAACTTTCCGAGTTTTTTATACTTTCTATGTACTACTCTTTCCTTTTTAATAGCTTCCTCTTACTCTTCAGGTTTTTTTCTTAATAATACAGGGTTGGTTTTTTTGTTTTCAGCATCTTTAGTCTTTTTTTTTAATATCTCAATTTTCTACACCACTGTTTTGATTCTTTGCTCACCTGTTTTTAAAATTTTGTGTTTATATATGTCTAGCACTGAGCTTTTTACAGAGTATGAGTTTATTCCTTCAGAGAACTCAGGTAATATTTTAAGCTTATTATCGATCTTATCCACTTAAACTTGTTGCTCTGAGCAGTTCTAATGAAATGCCTCAAAGTTATCTTTTTAGGAGGCTTTTGTTTTATGAATCCCTCAATTTTGGGTCTATATTCCATTTAAATAAAATAATGCATCTGCTATCCAACACCGTGTTATTGACTTTTCTGAATCACTGGCAGTTGAAAAAATAGATTTTTTTTCTGTAATGCTATTTTGAATCCCTTTCATGGTGGGAAATTTGATTTAAACTGAAACCTTATATGGCAGATCTCTTAACAAATATTATTTCTAAGTGCCATGTACATTGTTTTTCCTTTCACAAAGACAAGCCCTTGACAGAATGGATTAAAATGAAGTCTTGTCTTCAGTAAATTACATTCTGTGAACATAATACAACTTTCTCTTAAATAAGTGTGTTATGAAATAAATGTGTAACTAAAACTAACATGAAAAAATCATACATGATGAAACTTTATTGGAATAGTAGTTACTCAAGGACTGAATTTCAGTGTTCCTGGAATGCCATATCCTTTCATTTGAGTGTTAACACCTTTATTTAAGTCCTCTGCTATGCACAACATTGCATTTAAACAGAAAAACCAGCAGATTTTCATAAAGAAACGCTTGAAAGTGTTTTTGCTTGAATTGTTGGCTTACTAATATTGAGTTACTAATATATAATATAGTACAAACGTAATATATTTGGATGTGATACTCTGTTTTGGCAGTGGGGAACTGTTTGTATATGTAGGTATCTGTATTGGCCAAACACTGATATTTTGTCAGAAGTTTGGGGCAGGGTGTGCATATCACATTGAGCTCTAAATTATGGTCTGTGATTGAAATTGTTACAGTGAAAATATGTACTACATTGTAATGAATGTGTGATTAAATAATTGTGTTGGAACTAAAGAGAAATCTAGCCTTTGTTAAAAAAAAAACCAGTCAATTTATCTTTTACAGATTTTTTTTTTTTTATTAATAGGAATCTCACAAGGTGGTTAAGGTGCCAAACTGAGAGCTGTCTTTAAATGCAATTCAGGTTGCAAAATGACAATTAAATGCAATTCATGTATATAAGACAGTGGTCTGCTTTTCTTGAGGTATTTATCTCGTCCATTCTATTGCTATGATTTGCTAATACTCAAAGAATAAATCATAATAAAAAGTAAAATACCAGAGAGATTAAATTAAGCTGTATAAAAGCTATGGAATGATTATATTAAAGTATCTTATCAAGATACAATGTTCTTGCTGACAAAATCAAGCATTCTTACCTCTCATCCAGTTTAAGAGATGAGTCATCATCAGTAGTTCAGATTTTTCCAGAAATCCTCTTGTGTGGAACGATAGGTAGGGTTAAAAGTCAGAGGAGAAGAATTAGAAGGTAAAAGGCAACTGCTGCTTCCTGGATGGAAACAGTCAACTTGACCCAAATTCCCCAAACACTGATGAACATATGCTGTGGGGGATGCAGTGGGAAGGGGAGTAGGGTGGAGCACTGTGTTCTCCTTCCACCCTGCAGGAAGGGCAATGTGGTGATGCTTTCACGTTCAAAGACCAGACCTTATCTGGGAGAGAGATGCCAAGGATGACCCAGCTAAGCACTAATGACTAAAGTCACTCAAACTTCACCTAAAACCTAAAGAAATCATATAAAAGTAAGTTAAAAATATGGAGACTTGGGAGGAAGATTTACACTGCCACTGCTGGGTCAGTCCATGAGCTGGACCTGCCTTCTTCCCCCATGGGGGGAACAACTGTTGGGGAACAACCGTGTCCTGGGCACCTTAAATGCTGCTTTTAGGACAAGAGTTTCTGCTTGCTATATAAGTACATTAGTGTGTTTTGTGTTAGAGCTTGTATTTGTGCTTGCTTTGTGGTATTAGTAGATAGACACTGTTACTGATGACTTACAAACCTGATTAACCTGTCAAAATTTGTATTAATGAAGAGTGTTATTCCATACACTGTTAGTTAGTCCTTACAAGGTGCTGGCAGTGGATAACACATTGGGAAGACTTGCTGAGGGGTTTCCCTTCTCTGTTGGCTCAGGCCCCCCCAGAAAGGGCAACTGAACTCCCCCTCAGATGTGTGAATGTGTTCAGTTCCCTTACAGGACACTGACAGACTGATGGGGCATTAGAGGGTTTGGGTTCCCTGGGGGCCCTGACAGACAAATTACTAAGGGTTGAGAGAATCTCCCCTCTTGAAGGGTTGGGTAAAACCCCCTCATGACTTCAATAATAACAGGTTAAGGAAGACCAGAGGCAAAGGAAGTGGATATAACTTGTTTGTTAAATTTCCTTAGACAGGGAAGTGTATAACCAGTGTCAGCATGTCAGGGTAAAAATGAAGATCACAATTTAGTGAAGATGATGGTTTAGCAAGAATATCTGTGGTGTTAGGATACAAAATACTGGAACAACTGTGACAGGAGATTGGATGTGCTTCTTAGTTATTCTACTGCTTTAAAGGTGATACACATTAGGGGTAGATATGTGATCAGCATACACCAAGCACAGTAATATTGAGATAGACCATATAAATTCCCTGGGATTGTCCTTGGCTTGTTACTTAGATCTACTTCAGGCTAACTGCAGTGCACAGGGGTATTCCAGGAAATGAGGACAATCACCAAAAAGTGATGATTAAAGCTTGATCAGTGTCACTGGGTAGGTCTGACAAGCTTATCAAAAGGAGTGAGTGTGAGTTCTAAGGCAGTAGCAATGGGAAGACTCAGCATTTTGTCAGCTCCACTAGAAGTGTGTTGTAAGTGGAAATCAATATTGCACAAGTTGTCAATTCAACTACAAATCACTAGGAAAAATCGCTTGCTTTGTCACTAGGAGCTCATTACTGATAAATTATGTTGGAAGGTGATAGTATATTTAATGGAAAAAAATCAGCCATTATTAGCACAGGCCTAATAAAGAGCTCTTCCTAGTTTTAGGAGGATGTTTTTCAGTTGTGGCTGAAGTTGCAGTATATAAATTAATGGAAGTTATTCCTTTGCACGGGGCTGCTCAGTTTGAGGAAAGGACCAGGAAGTTGAAAGGACTCATTTCTTGGCAGTGTACCAATGTTTAACACTCTCAAATTTGCCTTGTGGAAAGGCTGTGAGGCAAAAAGAACTGGCGGCAATTGTAGTTTCTGAGATCTGACATACTTATCATATCTCAGATTTGATGTGTTGCTGTCTTTTGAAATGTGCTTGTAAATGCTGGATATATATTAAGTAACACATACCAATGTATTTTTTTCTCTCATATTTCCTTTCTGGAATGGATCTGAAAATAGTGAAAAATAAATACCCAAATGATAATCTTTATTAAATAAGAGAAAATCTAGGGGGGGGAAAGTTGTTGGTCCATCACTATAGTTGATAGAATTAATATTGTCCATCTTTATAATCCGTTTCATGGAAAATTCTGGGTTAGTAATTTTACTCATATGACTGCACAGACTTCTAGTATGAAGTTGTCCACCAGTCTATTGCTTTTCTTTACTCTCGCTCACTTAAGCTTGTAATAGATCAAAAATGGAAGTTGCTAGACCAGGGATTAAAAATGAAACTGAAACATTAGGTTGCTACAAATTTATACAAAATTTCTCCCACCTTTTCTTCCTCACCAACTTTGACTGTAGTTTGCCTAATTTAATATATGCAGATATCATAACTTGATACATTGATAGGTGTTTCTTCATGGTGGGTCCATTCCATCTTTTATTTGCTGATGCAGTTTTGCTATATTTAGTAACTTGGTACTTAGCTGTTAGTCACATGCTTGGATATCAAGGTACCTGTAAAATATAAACTGCAATATAACTTCTAAATTTTTATTTTAGGAACATTCTGTAGCTCTTAAAGATAATATGAGAATGTAAAATCAGTTTAATTTTCTTTTGAAAGTTAATGTTCCGGAACTTGTCTGTTCTGTACAAAACACTAATAAAATTCTTCAGAATCAACAACATTTTTTAATACATAGATTATGCAAAAAATCTGAGAGCAGGAAACAGATGAGAGCGCACTTGGTAATACAGTTTTGTAAGGAAAATATGTATTTTAAAGCAGTAATTTTTTGGTGTTACAATTTNGCACTTTCTTTTTTACATTAGGCAATTTGCTTTGGGTTGTCACATCAAAGAGAACACAAAATTAATTTGGGCTAGTTTAACTCTATTCCAATTATCTAGAGACTAGGAAAATCAACACTATCTGTGTAAGAGAACACAGTAAAAAGGCAAAATGGGATATGATGCTTTCTGCCCAGTATCCTTCCAGTCTCCAGCCAACCACTGCACATATTTCAGTGTTCAATAACTTCAGTTGTGGTTTTGACTTTTTCCATAAACATGACTACATAATGTTTGAGAGAGACTTTTGGCATGGGCAAGGCAAATTTCATCATGTGAACTTTTTTGGTGTTTCTGGTTCTGTTTCCTGATGGGTTGATTTGGTGCCTTATGTATATTGGAAGAGAGAAACAACTTACTCATCCTTGGTGAGTCTCTATGCTGCTTGTAATTTTATAGATGTTATAGTACACAGTTGATTCTAACTCTGT